>PVJS01009599.1:0-49978 GCA_004027185.1 Glis glis
CATCACGTGTCTGGATTTGGGAGTAAGTCTCCCAGAATAAGAGGTAAGGACAGAATAGGAGGCTCCTGTGTGAAGAATAAAACAAATGGTCCTGCCTGCCATATCCAGCATGACACTTGACTGTCTCCCATCTATGGCAATGACTTTGCCAGGAGCAGATTGGAGCTGAGGGCTGCCATAATCTGTGGCCATCATTTGGAGGGCATTTGACCAAGGGGCCCTTTGGTCCTCAGGGCAATCTATCCTCTCTGATGGCCTTTTTTTTTTCCACATTGTAGACAAGGATTTAGAGGGGGATTTTCCCAGTTGGGACATTCTCATGTCCAGTGCCCTGGCTTTCAACAGATGTGACATTTGCCTTCAGGGTATCCAAGGGGCCATTACTGAAAATACCACCAAAGTTATATCACACATTAACCATGGCCCAACACACACCTAGGCAGTGATCTGCCTGGCTTGTTTTTCCAGAAGCCAGAACTGCAGTTCCTGGACTGGTTATCATGCTTTAATTTTCTCTTAAATCTATGTAACTTAGATAGAATTACTTTTTCTCCAAAAAACAACATATTTTATGATTTTGATAATTTTTCCATCAAAACATTGCATAATCTTGTATATAAAATTGTACATTGACTAGAAAGCCAATTTTGGGCAGCCTTTTTTGCCTTTAGTAAAGACCCCCAAGCAAAGCCATCCTGTCTATATTATCTTAAATTTTAAAAAGTCAAGAGCATTTTAAAGCATTCATTGTATTATGCATTTGCCCAATTTAATGTAACAGTTATAGATTACCTCTGAACTCAAGACATTAGACAGAAACATTAGTATCTTAAATAAATTTTTCCTGTCAAAGACACTCCACAAACCATGAACCTTATTGGTTTGTTATCTAGGGAGAAGAGCATTGCATTAGACATTAAAGACTATGTGAACTGGGGAAATTATAAATGATCCTGCTCATGTGAAGACTGAGTTAAAATGGTGTCAGGCATGGGGAACGGAGTTTTCCTTCCATTAGGTTAGCTTGTCTGGTGTATAAAGCATGGGATAAAAAACATTTTTAGGAACTCATAAACAGCTTATTTTAATATGCCAGCATATAGCTGAGACAAAAACTCATAAATAATTTATTGAGACATGCCAGCATATAGCTTCAGAAATCTGTCTGTACATGCCAGCAGAGGGCTCAGACCAGCACTTCTGTGCTGCAGTTGATAACAGACACTTGGATCAAAAAATGTCTTCTCATCTCTGATGGACTTACATCAATACATTTGAACTGCTGACGGGAGTCTGGCAGGTTTGATAAGCCTGGATGAGCTCGTCTAAGACACTGGGAAATGCCCAGAAAGTCCTATAAAGACACTGGCCTTCACATGAGCAGTGTGTTGAGTTTTGCTTTTGCCATGACAGTCTGTCCATGTGTATGACTCTGATCCAGTGACTTGCTCCAGTCCTGTTTTTCTCAATGACTGAGGATCAGTGTGACTTCTAACCAGTTCAGCACCCAGATCAACTCCTGAATATCCTCCTCTTCCATTCCTGGACTTGGTTCATTATTCCCTACTCCCTGTTTGTTTGTATTGTATTATTTTGCTGATTATTTGAATTGCTGTAAGTTTTAGGATTTGTATATTGTTTAATATATATGTTCAACCTAAATTGTTATATTTGCTAGTGTGAAGTATATTGTTTGATGCACATTCATTGCTAATCAACTCTGGTAATCCCAGCAGCCAAACTTAGAACTTAGCTTAACTTTACTTAGATGATTTCTGATTAGTTCCTGTATGCTATTACCTTTGAGTGTTGAATAAACCTTGTGCCATTGTGGAAAGACACAAATTGTGTGTGTCATGATTCATTGATCTTAAGATCTTGCAGCCCTGTTTCTCACAAAGTTGGTTTAGCCAGCACCCAGGAAATTGTAAATAATTCAGTTATGCTACTCTGTCAAAACTCGCCTAGCAAATCTTATCAATTGGCTCCAAAAAATTAAACCATTTGGTGACTTGACTTATATTCAATTAGGAGAGCACATCCTTTCTTCTTTCTTTCTCTATCCTCCACCTCTACCCTGGTGAACATGATACGGGTTCATAGCACTCACCTATGGTGTGGATAAACGTAGGGCACCTTGTCAGGGGCATTATACTGCCCCCCCATTCCTAAGATGCACCAGTGGAAACCTCACCTTCCTTCTGGCATCTGAGGCCAACAACACTATTGCAGCTGTTGATTGTCTGGTGCAATAGTCCTTGTTTGGTCACAGGGGGCACCCCTCACCAAGCTTTAAAGTATGGTACTCCCCAGTCACTCTTACATCTGAAGGAAGCTCTCCATATGTAAAATTTAATAATTTTTTGATGAGAAAATGGCTGGTAAAGCTAATCTTTGAAAATGAGAAGTTGAAGCTAGATTTAATACCTTTCAGTATACTAAAATTCGATGGGAATTTGAATGTATTTTCATTTCTAATTTATATAAGGTAGCTAACAGATTGGCATAATGTGGGCTAAGCTAAAGGAAAAGATGGTTAAGTTGCACCATTTAAAGTCACTTTTAGCCAATTCAGATCCTTGGTTTACCACAGAGCAAAAGATTAGAGAAAAGTAAATACATATGGCAGTCCCTAATGATATTAATATTGATATAAAGGATCCTAAGAATGTAAATCCCCTAATTACTAGAGCACCTAAGGAAGAGGTTCCTGCTATATTGTTACAGAGCATTTCTCAGATACACAAAGACTGTCAAAAGTAGAAACGTTTGAACATTAAAGTACTTAGAAAAGTAAAATTGACTAAGAATATAGACTTTGATCATTTCTTCAAGGACAAAGCCACTGAGTCAGGGGACCCCTGATCTTCAGACTCAGTAGATATTAATGATCTGTGAGGTCAGATCTGCGTTAAAAAAACATTAGTAACTCCAACATCTATAACTAAATATAGTCAAGACTGGAACCAGCCAACAGTACTGTCTGAATATAGGAAATTTACTAGGGCAGAGCTGCAAAAGTTAAGAGCAGAGTTTATGCAAGCTGACAAAACAGATAGAGACTGGCTCTGTCACTTGTGGGATAATGGGGCAAACATCATCACTCTTTAAGGCCAAGTGGTACAACATATATCTTCCTTAGCCTAAAATCTAAATTTAAATCTATGCATGCATTAACATATAAACTCTCATAGGAGCCCCTTTGTCCCTTTCTCCTCTTCATCTCTCCACTCTGTAGCTTCAGGAGGTCCCACAGACTTCTCAGCTGTCTGCTGTGTTTGATAAGTCTGCTATCTAAGAGTGAATTGCCTCCCAGACCCCTGTTCAGACTAAAGAAATAACAAAACAATAACAACAACAAAAATAACAGGGGATGGCACTTTTAGATTCAAGGCCCTAGCTATGAGGCTTGCAGAGTTTCTTTCTTTCTTTCTTTCTTTCTTTCTTTCTTTCTTTCTTTCTTTCTTTCTTTCTTCTTTCTTTCTTTCTTTCTTTCGTTTTCCTTTTCCTTTTTTCTTTCTCTTCTTGGGCAAACACACTTTCCTTACACAGTTTACTGGCCAAAGTTTTAATTCTCTAAACTTCTATCACCAATGTGAACTGTCTCTCTGTGTGATTCCGTGTTTTCTGCTCTAGCAAAAAGTCTTCTGGGGAGCATTTATACAACTTTGCCTTAATGAAAGTATGTTTTTTCTATTATTTGTATTTGTGGAAATAAGTGAGTCCAATCTTGTCACTTTAAATAGAAATAGCCATAAAAGAAAGTGCCCTCCTTCTTGTTTAATCTCTTCTCTTACTTAAGATAAATATCTCTTACTGATTCTAACCAAAAAAAAAAAAAAATAGAATGGTTCCACCAATTGCTGTAGTTAACATGTTTTATTATCTATCTTTTTTCCTATCTAGGAATGTCCCCAGATTCTCTTAAAACTTGCTACAAGATTTTCTGTCAGTATTATCATCAAATTTTAAGTTCTTAAAGTACACCTACATTACTTGAGATCACCGAAATTTTGTTTTTCATAGGAACTGCTTTTCTTCTTTTTTGGAGATTCCCCAAGAAGGTTAAAAAATTCCAGTAGGAACTAATAAAACACCCTAAGAGGTAAAAATTAATACAACACCCTGAGAACTGCATATTGACATTAAGAACACTTGAATAGTCAACAAAATGAGCAAACGAAATGAGCCAATCATGCTTATTAAGATTAGACTGCAACTTTGTGGCAGAGATGCCTGCCTACAGGTAGATTAGTAGCATAAAAAACACTACGAGTCTGATCCTGGCAATGTTTGTCTATATGTTTGTGTACTGTCTGCCTATATGTTTATGATGTCTACATGGTACCAAAATTGGCTTCTAGATAAGTGAGTCCTCATAAATTTAAACCAATAATAATAACAATGAATGGGTGCAAATACATTTTAGTTCATCTTGTGACTTAAATCAATCTTTAACAAATAAGTTTATTGGTATATGTTTCATGGGTATTCTAGAGTAGTTATTAAATTTGGTAAATATGAGATAAATTTTGTGTATGTATAATTTTAAAATTTCAAGTTTTGTAAGATAAAATACTACAACATCAATTGTTAAATATAAATTGAAGTATTTGGGCCTCTTTAGGTCAGCAAAGCACAATATTTTTGTCTATCAAATGTGTTTTCATATTTGTAAAAACAGCTTAAGAGTGCTTTCTTTTGCATCTTCACTAAATATGAATTTACTATGAGTTAAATTCTAATTAACATATATAATTCTATATACAGATGGAAAAAAGATTTTAAGCTGTGTCTTGAGAAATCAATGAAGAACATAAAGTATTTTATCTTATAAACAAGAAGTAATTTGTCTAAATTAAAAAAAAGATGTATAAGGATTGTTTTGAATTATAAGCTTAAAATACTAATGTAAAAGGAAACCTAATAAAGAAGAGAAGATTTTTAAAAAGCTGTTATAGGTCTAGGTAACATTTACTAAAAACTGGCTTAAAGAAAAAAAAAATTCTTCTTTATCAATAATGTCTTCCAATTGCTACCTTTGTTAGGCCTGTACTTAAAAAACTGTTTTAACAAAGTCAGCATTTAAATGCCTGCCTCTTTTATAGCTTTTTAAATAATCATTTAATACCTCAGGCTAAATTAGCACCTGTAATTTTGGGTTACTATAGTATATTATAGTATATTTAACACTAATATAATATATGACTGGAAATGCGTATTCATTTAAATGCTAAGTATGCTGTCTATCTGAGCTCTGTTTAAATATTATGTAAAAATATGTAGACATGAAGGTATGTAGGTTTAATATGCAAGATAATCAATAAGTGCTTTTTTATACTATGCATTGTATCTAAACCTTAAATATGAAATGGACAACAGAAATTTTAAAATTTCTGCCATATATATATATATGTATATATATATTCAGATTAAGAAAAAAATCCCTACCATTTAAAACCTGGTTTATGTCTGTTTGCTTTGACTAAATAAGTGTTTATTATTGTATAAGCAACATATAATTGTACATCAAACCATAAGTCTTTCTCTAATTTTTAACACTGTTTCCTAAGCATATAAGATATCTAAAGTTATTTGATTTTTGTCATTGCTATCAACCTACGTAAATCTGTTACAGCCATACCCACATAATTATTGTAGTCTTGTAGAAATATGGACTCTAAATTTCATCCAAAATTAAAGGCTAAGTTAATATTCAGATTAACTTCTAGGTAACAGTGAATTTAATTATTACTTGCTACTTTACATGTTACATATACTTGTATTTACCAATTATACTAATCTTTTAAATTGCAAACTCTAAGAGAACAATTTCCCAAGATGATGTCATCTAAACAAAATTTCTAATACTGTTAGCTTTTTCAAGTTTATATTTTTGTGTTCCTGACTGTTTTGTGACCATCATCTTTAAGCAAAGGTAATTGAATATGCCCAAACACTTCACATTCCAAACCATGACACTCTGATGATTAAGAAATTGAGCATTTGATAACCCAAACTATATAAATGGATATTTATAGCATTTAATATTTAAAGCTATTACACAAACTACATTTATTTTACTCCTGATAATTTTGTTTTGAATTTTCCTTATAAAATTTTGTAACTGTTGTCTAATGTCTAACAGGACATGTTTAACAGTGTTTTATCATAGCCATCATCTATAAGACAAATAGGCTATGACCCTATTCATTGGAAAGGGTTAGTGAAACTGATCTTCTGGGTGTTCAACAACTGAGACTTGGAGAAGAATCAGGAAATAGAAAGGCTAAGAAAAATCATCCAATATTTTGACCCTCACCCTCCAAGGTCAAATATGACCCAGGGGATGGGACCTCACTAAGGGCCCTGGAATTCTGGTATGTCTTCAGACCTCCTGAAGAAGGGGATCACAAGGGCTCCAGAGACTGGAAGCCACTTGAACATATTCTGCAAAATGGAGGGTCATTGGAGAGGAAAATATCCTGTTTCAAGAGAAACCAAATGGTCAGCTAGACCATGACCTGTCCTGGCAGATAGCACATCTGGTATAGCTAAAGCCTCAAAAAGTTCCTAAGAGTAACCCTTAGAAACCTTGACTGACATTAACAGCAAAATAATGATATGAAAAGTTATGCTTACACAGCCTGGGGCTGAATACTTGGTCTTGTACACCCAGAAAAATGTAAAATCAGTGAATCATACTTATGGGGTCATTTTAGAGACTCCACATAATTTAAGTAACTATCTTCTGACTTTGGCTTCCCTTTATATTTTACTTGATAATATATAATGGTACTTTGACTTTTAGGCTCACAGAGCAAATGGAAAATGGCACTGTTGCCCAAAACTTCTCTCCAACTGAGTCTTTATAAGATAGTATTAAATTAAATCTGTGCCTTTTGAGGTTTTTCATGTCCAGGACCATGTAACCACAAACTTTTCCATTATATGATTATCAGGCTACTCCTAGTGGTTCCCTTTATGCTTTTATTATATTGACAAAAACTTGGTTTCTGAATGGAACTCTACAGTATACTACACCTTACTGATCTGATGCCCACTTTATAAGCTGCTGATACTACAATAGCTAAGAGTTAAGCTTTTACACATAATTTGGGAAAGTTTGTTTGGATCATTTTTCCCCAAATATTACTCAGGTCACTTACTTCAGCTGTACCACAAATGCAGATGTCTCCATTCATATTAATTCTGAATGTATAAAACTTGTTAATGCAATTAACATCACTTGTTGGAAATATCTCTTATTTGGCTCAGCACTCTCCTATCCTTTCCTAACATGTGTTACTCCTTTTTTTCATGTTCCTATCCAAAACATACCTTGGATAGATAGCACCTAGGTAGACAAAGTAATTACCTTTAACCTCCATAAACTCAATGAGTCCACAAAACATATTCACAAATAATTGCCTCATGTTAAAAATACAACTGAAATTTATAAATAGGCATGTCTGTGATTCAATCTAACACTGTATCATTGAAATTCCAATATGCAAATATTCATAAACAATGCTCTTTTTATTAGCTAAAACATTCCAAGCTCATACATTTGGTACTGGCTCATGGGCTGTTACAACCCTTTTGCATGACTTAAACTCTGCCTATCCAACATGTTTTCAAAAATGTGGTCCTCAGTCAAGAAGGTACTTTTGTTCTTTCCATGTATTTGTTTTGTATGGTTCCTGCACAAATATTGTGTCATTTGCCTCTGTACTACCTGGAAAACTTTGTGATTCCCTTTGCTGGCCTACAACCTATGTGCCTGGATCAGAGTATGCACTGTATAGAGCATGGGATATAAAACATTTTTTTAAAGAACTCATAAACAACTTGTCTTAACATGCCAGCATATAGATCAGACAAAAACTCACAAACAACTTGTTAAAATATGCCAACATATAGCTTTAGAAACTTGTCTGGACATGTCAGCACAGGGCTCAGACCAGCACTTCTGTGCTGCAGTTGATAATGGACACTTGGATCATAAATGGCTTCTCATTGCTGATGGACTTACATCATCAATACATTTGAACTGCTGACAGAAGTCTGGCAGGTTTGATAAGCCTGGATTAGCTTGCCTAAGACACTGGAAAATTCTCAGAAAGTCCTATAAAGACATTGGCCTTCTTATGAGTACTGCACTGAGCTTTGCTTATGCCACGATAGTCCGCCCGTGTGTATGACTCTAATCCAGTGTCTTGCTCTGGTCCTGTTCTTCTTGCTGACTGAGGATCAGTGTGACTTCTGACCAGCTCAGAACCCAGGTCAACTCCTGAATCTCCTCCTCTCCCATTCCTGGACATGGTTCATTATTCCCTACTCCCTGTTTGTTTGTATTGTATTATTTGAAGTTCTTTAAATTTTAGGAAGTGTATATTGTTTAATATACATGTTCAGCCTAAATTGTTAGATTTGCTAGCATGAAGTGTATTGTTTAATGCTCATTCATTACTAATTGGCTTTGGCAAAGCAGCCACCCAGCACCCAAACTTAGAACTTAGGTTTATCTAAACAATTTCCTGATAAGTTCTGCATGCTATAACCTTTGAGTGTTGAATTTACCTTGTGCCATTGTTGAAAGACACAAATGGTATGTGACATGTCACATTGGTCTTAGGACCTTGAAGCCCCATTGCTCACAACATCTAGAATGCTAAAATGGTTCCACACCATGCTCAGTGGAGTTGGCCAAAATGATATTCAGCCAGGATGGCGTGTTCATATGAAATATGCTTATGTTGCAGCATTTAGCCTGTTCTGTCAGCAGCCAGAGCTGCTGTAGAGCAATGGGCATGAGCTCTACAGATGCTAATCTGAGAACTGCATACCCATAAAGTTGGATTTACCTGAGTCTGCTTTCCCACCCTGGCATTGCTACTGGCCTGGATGAGCAGAGCTCTTGAGCCATGGTGGCATTTTATGGCATTTTAAAGATGGAGGGGGAGAGTCCCGTGTTGGTAGCCATGTGCATTTGTAGCCCCTGAGAGGAATGAGTAGGGGAAGAGAACCACACACTGGAGCCACTAAGAAGGGTGAATGGGGATGGGAGAGCCATGCTGGCCTGCTCATAGAATTCAAAAAAGCACACATGATGGCCTGTTCATGAAATCCAAAAAAGTGGCTGGGAGTTTAAAAAGAAGTGGGGAGAATCAGGGAGGACCATGGTCAGGGGGAAGAGCCAGGGGCATGGCCACATGACTTTAGGGGAGCCAGAACCTAACCTTGTATATATCCAACTCACAGCACCACTTATAATACAGGGTTGTGAGCTTCCCTTGGTTCTTGCCCCCCAAAAAGAAAGATTACATTTGGGGAACAGAGAGTAAGCATGAAAGGCTTTATTGGGTGGGTTCAACAGGAGGGTTACAGAGCTGGCTAATCCAGGAGCTGAATAAAGAAGAGGGGTCCAGTCTGCTGCATGGTGAGTTTCTATACTGTCCAAAAATCCCACCTCTCCTCGTGCATAGTCATTTGGGGCACTACTTAGTGCAACTGCACATGACTGTATCATGTGGGAACCTAAAGCACCAATGTAATAGAGTGGAAGTTTCTGACCATGGCTGAGTGGGACAATCCCATATCTCTTCTCAGTAAGACTCCTCCCTGTCCCCTTTTCCCTGTCCTGCTTATTTCTGGCTAGCTACTTAACGTATTATTTTGATGGATCATGGGTCATGTTTGGTTGATGTATTTGAACTATCTTAATAACTAACCAGATTAAGATATATTTCCAACTAACAATTAACTGAAAAGGGGACAACAGTCAATTTACAAAAGTGATTAATTTATGTTATGTTGATATTATGAACTCAGTTTCTTTCACTTGGGTTATAAAATTCACATTAAAAACCTCTTCTTCAGTAATAAAATGGGTTTAGGAAATTACTGAGGCAAAAATTATCTAGCAGTAAGAAGTAAGTCCTCTCATAAATATCAGTACACTCCTTATATAATCCATTTTTTGTATCAGCTTTAAATTGATATATTTTAGATTATTTTCTATTCACTAAATTAAACCTTAAATTACTCAGAATACTGCACTTTTTCTTATCTCAAAATGTACCAAATAAAATTAAAGAAACCTTTTTATAAATGTATGTTTTTAAATGCCTTACTTTATATAGAACAAGTTCTAAATGAAAACAAATGACATAAATGATATTTCTGAAGTTCATGTCCTTACCACAGTTATACGTACATATGGGAAAAATGAAATGGGAAGCCATCTAATTGAAATTTCTATTATCTCACTAACAGATGGTAACCCAATCTTTATTTAGATACTTAGAGTATTAATACTGATAATGATTTCTGAGAACAGTTTGTCCCATTTCTGAAAAGTTCTAATTATTAAAATTTCTTCTTACATAAATGCATCTATTTCTTTGGAATTTGTATATTAGACACTTTCTGAATTCTAGAATAATTCATAAGAAATATCTTTCTCTTTCTGCATAGAAGATCCTCACATGGTAAACATAATGAAAACAGTGCATTTATGTTTCTCTCAAGTAAGTCTGAAACTTGTAAGTCACCTTTCCAAGTGCCTGTGTTGTGTGCTCTTAGAGGGCAGACTTTGCAGAATCAATACTGAAAACATGGCCTGAAAATCCACAGTAGAATTTGAGAGTTTCATAAATTGAACACTCTTTGCTATTCCTCCTACCACAAGGGAAGGTTAATTTCCCTTGAAGATTGGCTATCATTAGTGATTTTTCTGGGCCTACATACTATGGAGGGGGAGGAAGACTGGAAGAAGGAAACACCTTCTTCTACATACACCAACTTACCAAAGCTAATCAATGTGTTGGGCACAGGAAGGTGGGAAGGGAGACGGAGTGAGGTGGGAACTGTGGGAAGGCTCAAAAAGTACTGTGTGCATGTATGCCTCTATAACCCTGAACTTCATCAAAGGGTATGATTACAATGTACCAATGAGAAATGTTTCATTCTGGACTCCTAATAATAGGTCCTAGGAAACCATGTAGCTTCTATCCAAGGCCCTTGTAATACTCATTCACAAGGTGTTCCCTTCAGGGATGTTTCCTCTCAAAACTTAACTGCCATCCCATTGAAACCAAGGCAGCATGAAAAGCCACATGCAGATGTTCCTCTTGGAAAAGCCAAGTTTCTACTGATATCCAGTTTCAATCTGTGTTGATGCCATGCCTGTTTAAGCAAGACAATTTTGACATGTAGCCTTGCTGGATCTTTAAATTATTGCAGCCACAATAGAATCTGATGGAATCATATGAAGAACATGAAGGAAGAACTTGAGACAAGAATGCTCAGAAGGAATTGGAGATCATTGTATTAAGTGAAATAGGCCATGCACAGAAAGACTAGTACTGCTTGATTTCATTCATATATGGAATCCTTTAGATCAGTTGATCTCATAGAAGTTCAGGGTGGGAGAGTGGGGGAAGGAAGGGATAGAGGAAGTTTGTTCACTAAAAACTAAGTTATAGTCAGATAGGAGCAAGAAGTTCTGGGGTGTTGTTTTACAGTAGAGTGACTATACATAACAGTCTGTACTGAATCTAGAAGAAAGAGTTTCAAATGTTTTCATGAAGAAAGAGTTTTCAAATGTTTTCCTTATAAAGAATAATAAGCCGGGTGTGGTGGCGCATGCTTGTAATCCCAGTACTTTGAGAGGCGGAGACCGGAGGATCTGGGTTCGCAGCCAGCCTCAGCTCGTGCATTCGCACTCTCTCTCTCTCTTTCCCTGTCTCTCTCTCCCTGTCTCTCTCTCTCCCTGTCTCTCTCTCTACTTAGTGAGGCCCTCCTCAACTTCGTGAGACCCGGTTTCAAAATAAAGTACAAAAAAATAGGGCTGGGGGCGTAGCGCGGAGGTAGAATGCCCCTGCGTTCAATCCCCGGTACCGCAAAAAAAAAAAGAATAATAAATATTTGAAAAAACAGATATGTTTAATCTGATTTAAGCATTACACAGTGTATACATGTATTGAAACATCACACCCTATCCCATTAATATGCACACTTTATGTGTGTCATTTAAAGCTAATGTAAAAAAATTAAAATACAGGAATATATTGCTGAAATTTCCCAGTCCCAGAGTTATGAAAGGTAATAATAAATTGTTTTAAGACACTAAGTTTGGGGCATGCTTTAATTTGTTTTGGAATGAAGTAACAGAAATAGCTCTGAATAGAATCTTTGTATTATTTAGGCTTTCTGCACTAATTTATGCTTTCTTTGCACAGCTACATCATCTTAACCTATACACTTAAATATCCTAAATGAAATATTTTAGCTAATTCACTAAACCAAGGTTTATATATTGTTTTATTATAAAACAATAATAAAATATAATAATAAAACAATATATATACTAAGAACACAAAGGAACAGGATTTGAAGGCCTGAACATGGTTAACATGTTAAACAGTAGCACATATGTGGCGATCCCTGAACTTCTCTCTTCCAAATCTATTGTCAATATCTGAAAATCAGGCAAGCACAGTTGTTGGGAGCCATCTTAGAACTGCACACTGAGATTAACATCTTGGACCAGCACAGTTGTGTACACAGTACCAGCTGAGTGGAATTTGTCTGGAAGTGGACAAACTTCCAAGGGACCTGATGGAATTGATCCATGTGGACTTTGATGTCATCTCCATCTACCAGTAATGGTTAATCCTTCCTTCCTCTAGACTTGTCCCATGACTGCCCTGCTGTCTTTCTTTATCTTGACCCATGACAATTTACTGGCCCCTGTGTTTAATCATTCTTTATAATGCCTTGTTTAAATTTTCTATAAAATAAAGTGCTGGTTGCAGGAGGATGGGAGATTTATGCTCTTTCCTACAACCACCCCAAATACCAAATATTAAAAATTAAAAATAACAATAATTTTCTCTAAATTATCATATCTGACTCCGAGTCATTTTATGTGAGATGCTTCTAATCAGTGACAGCTTTCAATAGCAGCTTTCCATGGCAGCTACTTGTTTCACTATGGAACAAGTAGTGACCACTACCAGTGGTGTCTGGCATGGTACAAGATACCTAAGAATTTTGGTAAGTTGTTCACATCCCTTCAGCTGCCAAAGTTGTGACCAGGTAGGAAGGGTAATTTTTCACAATTGGATAACAAATAGGGAATAATTTGCTTCATATACAATATTACTCTCTTTGCTTCAACAGGAGATAAAGGTGCCCATTGTTGTTTTTCTCTGCCTGAGATCTTGTTAAGGCTTGCTTAAAACATTTTACAGATTTTCTTGATCGATTAACTAAGGGAGCCAGGTGACAAGTCACTCATGCTCAAGCCACTGACATTTTAATTAAGCAATTGGTCTTTGACAATGCTAATCAGGATGTTAAAAATGCCCCTTTTTAAGCTGGGTGTGGTGGTGCACACTTGTAATCCCAGTACTTGGGAGACTGAGACCAGAGGATCTGGGTTCACAGCCAGCCTCAGCTACTTAGTGAAGCCCTTTGCAACTTAGTGAGACCCTGTTTCAAAATAAAGAATAAAAAATAGGACTGGGGGTGTAGCACAGAGGTAAAATGTCCCTGGGTTCAATCCCCAGTACCACCAAAAAACAAACAAACAAACAAAAAAATACCTTTTCTTCTGTGAGAGGTAAATTTTTGTCTGATTATATTCAGGTGGTCAGACAGAACAGAACAACATAAGCAATCTTTTTTCAATGCAGCTCTTAAACAACATACTGGTTCCAAAATTCAGTGTTATAAATGTAAAAAATATGGACATACCCCAAAACAATGTACTAATTTTAACTTGAGGGTTAATGTTACCACTGCTCCTAAACCTCCTGGAGTATGCCCTCATTGTAAAAAGGGAGACATTGTACCAACCAATGCAGCTCTAAATTTGATAATCAGGGTAATTTACTTTCAGAAAATGGAAAGATAGGCCACTCCTGGGGCACAATCAAACTACAGAGTATTTCCAGTGAGTGATGGATATCACATCACTTAGTCCAACAGCTACTGGAAGCTCAGGATTAGATTTGCCTGTAAGCAGAGACATAAGTATTACCCTTGCTCAAAATAATGTTTGGCTTTTAAAATGTAATGAGAAATAAATATCTCAGATTTAAAAACAAATTTAAATCATGCTGTCCATAGAGACTTATCCCTGGGTTACATAATAAACAAAAGGCAAAAAAGCTTAAAAAATGAGAAAAAACTAGTTTTTATTATCCAGTTTGGCTCTAATTTAAATTAAAAAATAAAGGCTTGTTCTAAAATATTATTAAAATCTAAATATTTGGGCTTTCCCCCCTAAAAAAATAAGCAGTGGTGATGTCTGATGTACAGTCTTCCTCAGGGCAATAAGTGGCCACCTAAATCATTTGATTTAGTGGACCCAGTCTCAGATATCCCCTGTTGTATAGGCATTTATATGTGTGTCCATCTTGTAGTCTGTTGCTCACTAGTACAAAACAGATATCTGTAGGTTATGTTTTAAAATCTACAACTTTAAATCATGCACAATGTTTAGTACCTTGTCAGTAAAGATAAGATGCCTGGCAAATAAAGATATAATATATATGTTTTCTATCTTTATGCATGTTTGTATGTGTAAGTGTATTGTCTATCTATGGTACCAAAATTGGCTTTCAAATAAATGAGTACTCATAAATTAAAAACAATAATAAAAACAACAAATAAAACAGGTCTAAATACCTTTCAGTTCATGTGATGTAAATTCTTAAAAATAAGTTAATTTAAATTCATTAATAAAAATAAGAGTAAAAGATGTTATTAAAATTATTAACATGATTCTTTTTCAGCATGCTTACAATCAGGATTGTATCTGTCTATTTTTGTTAGATGTGTGAAATATAATGACCATTTTCATTTAGGTTTTTTCCTTTACAGTAGAGATGGCTGAAAATGCTCACTATGATTGTTTAATATCTTGCTTTTCACAGATAATCTAAAATAAGTATTAAAATTAGTAAATTAGGTAAATATAATGATATAAATATTTATAGATGTCTATTTTTAAAAATCTAAATTGTGCATAATTAAGCTAAAATACTAAACATCAATTGCTAAATATATTCTTCGCCTTTTTAATACAAGCAAAAGACAATAGATCTAAGTCTATCAAATGTATTTAAGATTGCATTCTTTTAAATGTTAACTAAATAAAAATTATTAAACATAAATTATTAAGAGTTAAATTCTAGCCGGGCATGGTGGCGCACGCTTGTAATCCCAGTACTTTGGGAGGTGGAGACCGGAGGATCTGGGTTCGCGGCCAGCCTCAGCTCTCTCTCTCTCTCTCCCTGTCTTTCTCTCTCTCTCTCTACCTAGTGAGGCCCTCTGCAACTTTGTGAGACCCGGTTTCAAAATAAAGTATAAAAAAATAGGGCCGGGGGTATAGCACAGAGGTAGAACGCCCCTGGGTTCAATCCCCGGTACCGCAAAAAAAAAAAAAAAAGAGTTAAATTCTAATTTATATATAATTCTATATGCAAAAAATTTAGGCTATGTTCTGATTAATAACTGTTGAGAATATAGAGTATTTTATCTTACCTAAAAAGGTAATTTGTCTAAGTTAAAAGACTTTTATAATGATTGTTTTATACATAAAACCCAATAAATAAAAGGAGATGTTTATTGATATAAAGAGCTATTTTAGGAAGAGAGTTAATGGAAAGAAAAAAATGCTTTTAGATGGAAAAGGATTGTGCATGGCAGTTATTTTTCTAAGTGACTCAATTATCACATAAGGAGAAGGAAAAATAAGAACAAAATCAGAAGGTTAAGCAAGTTGCAGAGGGTTTGAGGACATTAAAAATGATTTGTAAAGGATAAAACATAAATTTTACATGTGTAATAAGGTTGGTTAAAATTTAAAGGAATTATTTAAAGGGTTTTCTTAAAATCACATTTAATGCTTTGATTCTATGTTTAAAACAATTTGGCTTTCTTAAGATACTGCTTTTACAAAATATTAGCCAAAGATCTTTCACATTTTATTAAGGCAGTTTCCTGTATTTTCTTAAAACAATAGGGTTTCTTCTTGCTCTAAATAACAATTTACTAAGAACTAGCTTAAACAAAAATCATACATCTTCATCAAGATAATCTCTTGGTTAGACCTTAGCAGAATCAGGGTTTAAAGGTCTATGCTTTACAGCCTGTTAAAATATTACAGATTTGGAGATCCTTTTACAGGGTAAGAGATCCTAAAGTTATTTTCTTTCCTATCTGCTTGGTAAACATTCAAACAAAAATACAAATAGGAAATACAAGAGATTTATTGAATGCCCTTTCAATGTTTCAGCTAGAGACCCTGTGTTATTTCTTTGCCTCTTTTACATATGGGAGGGAATCAAAGTAAGCAGAGATCTAAAGGTATAATTCCAGTCTGTTCCAGTTGACCTTATCTGTACATGCCATAACTAACAAAAATGAATTAACAACTATTATGTGACTATAAACATGTATGCATCTGAGGGCAATATGCAATACATCTGAGGTTCATCTAAATATTTCATAAAAGCTTATAACATTAAATACATACAAGGTTTTATACATACAAGGTACTGGGGATTGAAACCTGGGGCATTCTACCTCCAGGCTACACCCCCAGTCCTATTTTTAATTCTTTATTTTTGGCCAGGCGTGGTGGCGCATGCTTGTAATCCCAGTACTTTGGGAGGCGGAGACCGGAGGATCCGGGTTCGCGACCAGCCTCAGCTCTCTCTCTCTCTCTCCCTGTCTCTCTCTCTCTCTCTCTCCTTAGTGAGGCCCTCCGCAACTTCGTGAGACCTGGTTTCAAAATAAAGTATAAAAAATAGGGCCGGGGGCGTAGCGCGGAGGTAGAACGCCCCTGCGTTCAATCCCTGGTACTGCAAAAAAAAAAAAAAAAAAAAATTGTGTAATTCTTTATTTTTTGAAACAGGGTCTCACCAAGTAGCAGAGGGCCTCACTAAGTAGCTGAGGCTGGCTGCAAAGATAGATCCACCAGTCTCAGCCTCCCAAGTACCGGGATTACAAGTGTGTGCCACCATTCCCAGCTCTAAGTATCTTCTAACATGCATGCTTAAGATGACAGTTTACAAAGCTGATATCCTCTAAACAAAAATTGCTAATAGTAATATACTTTTTAAGATTTATACTTATATATAACTAATTATATTATGACCATTTTTAAACAATAAATAAAAATGCTCAAACATTTGGTATTCCAAATCATGCCACTCTAATTAAAAATTTGGTATTAATAATTATACATAAAAGTCAAATTTAAATAAAAATTTGTTTATATCATCAAATATTATCAAATATTATTATACAAATTATATAAACTAGATTTGTTTTTGACCCTAATAATTTTATTTTACATTTTCCTTACATACCTTTGTAATTGTTGTCTATTAACATTACAGATATATAACTTCTAACATAGCCTAAACAATGCTTTATCATCCATTACCTAAAAAACTATATTATTAACCACAATTCAAGAATCTCTTTTAAAAACAAAGAAGGGGGAATATGGATTCATGTTTCCCCTAAGGATTATATTATTACCCTTAAAATTTGTTTTCCTTTCAAATTGGTGATGATTCTCTTACAGCATCTCAAAAGTATGCAATGGAAACTCATTCACCTACTCAACTTTTGGAAAGATCCCTTGGCTGGAAAATGGAAAGGTTCCTCTCCATTAATGACTCATGGCAAAGAATATGTTTGTGTAAAAAATAATGATGTTTGTGTTTGGATTCCAGGTAAAAAATTTCAGAGCATATCAAAGAGGAAACTCAGGAGATGACCAAAGGAATCAAAAGGCCGAAGTTAACCTCCTGGGGAGCAGCACTTGAGCAACAATGCTAAAGAAGATTTCTGCTAGCCTGATCACTTGGGGGCCACCACCCAGAGGGCTAAATCAGAATTGGATAGATTGGGCCGGGCTTGGTGGCGCACGCTTGTAATCCCAGTACTTTGGGAGGCAGAGACCAGAGGATTCGCGGCCAGCCTCAGCTCTCTCTCTCTCTCTCTCTCTCTCTCTCCCTCCCTGTCTCTCTCTCTACTTAGTGAGGCCCTCTGCAACTTCATGAGACCCGGTTTCAAAATAAAGTATAAAAAATAGGGCTGGGGATGTGGCTCAGAGGTAGAATGCCCTGGAGTTTCATCCCCAGTTCTGAAAAAAAAAAAAAAAAAAAAAGAATTGGATAGATTGGGATAAGCTAGAACTCCAGGAAAATATTTCTGATGATGTTGGCTATCATCGTTTTTGATGTGCCACCTACCATTTGCTTAAACAATGCTGAATATTTGCCAGAACCACTTCTCAGCACAGGAGATATTTCTCTATAGGGGTATAACTTTGTAGGAAAAGCTAGATGGGTCCCTTTATTTCATGAAACATTACAGGATGTTTTAGAACTGAAAGACAGACTTGGTTTGCCTACATACCTAAAAAGGGAAATCAAAATGCACAATTAATTTTTCTTGCTGTCTTTGGTTCTGATGTCTGGCAAGAGATTAATGGCACACAATGAACTACCGGGCCTTTGTGTTCCTAAAGGAGACAGTGAGTTCACTCAGATGAGTTACTAAAATAGTCAGAATATGTAACATCCCATCCTTGAAAGCTGACTAGCAAAAAAAAAAAAAAAAAAAAAGAGATTATTGATGGGAACCTTTTAGATGATTTTAGATGGGAAGCTTTTAGATGGTTTTAATTGAGCTGTAGGTTTAGGTCTAGAGTAAAGAGTTAGCTGATACTACACAGTGTTTATTACTAAATTAAATAAAAACAGTGTGTACCCTAGAGCAATGCATTAATTATACCACTTGGAAGATAATGTAATTGTCATTATGATTTTAGAAAGACCTGTTGCAGTGTGGATACCAGTTACTCTTGAAGAGGCCTGGCAGAAGATGCCTTCAGTGGCCTTCATGCAGGAACTGTTATCACATTTAAAGTAAAGAAAAAAAGAGGTTTATCTGGTGGCTGATTGCTGTGATTGTGATTCTGGCCGGAATCCTTTCCTCTGCTTCTGCCGCTGCCATGGCTCTTCACTGTTCTGTTCAAAATGCCAAATATTTACAGGACTTCCAAAGGAATTATATGGAAACTTGGCAGACTCAGATTCACATCGATAAAAAAAAAAACCTTGAGAAAATTGGACAATAAAAAGACTGTGATTTGGATTAGAAAAAAATTATAGGACTTACAATAGTTACAGCATTTTGCAATGTTATTAAAATATTACTAAATATTGTAAAAAAGTGCCTCACAATTATAATATAGTATGACCTCATGTTAAAAATAATTTACTAGGATTAGATCCTTTCCAAATGCTTCATTAGATGTATTAAAATTATAGTCTCAAGTTCTAGCCATGCTAATGCTAAAACTCCAACTTTTACAGACACTGAAATCTGAAAAGCCTGGATGATGGTATTTCTAGTCTTGACCCTTTTAAGTATTTCTCTGCTCATGTATGGGGGCTGCTTGGTTTGGTTACCTTGGTTGTAATATTACTTTTCATTCTTTGTGTGGTCTGCAAAAATTGGATGGAAACAATTGATGTTTCACAAACTAAAAGTTCCAAAACTTATATTATTAGCCTTTTCTCAAAAACTAAAGGAAGGAGATATTGGGAGCCATCCTAGAACTGCACACTAAGACTAACATCTTGGACAGGTTCAGCTGTGTACACAGTACCAGCTGAGTGGAATTTGTCTGCAAGAGGACAGACTTCCAAGGGACCTTTTGAAATTGATGAGTGTGGACTTTGATGTCTTCTTCATCTACCAATAATGTTTAACTCTTCCTTCCTCTAGGGTTGTCCCATGACTTCTCTACTGTATTTCTTTATGTTGACC
Organism: Glis glis; assembly: GCA_004027185.1. Classification (NCBI taxonomy): domain Eukaryota; kingdom Metazoa; phylum Chordata; class Mammalia; order Rodentia; family Gliridae; genus Glis; species Glis glis. The sequence continues at coordinate 19,870 of PVJS01009599.1, forward strand.
CATGACAGTTTTCTGGCCCCTGTGTTTAATCATTCTTTATGATGCCTTGTTTAAACTTTCTATAAAAGGAAAGCGCTGGATGCTGGGGCACCAGAGATTCACACTCTCTCCTCAAGATGCATCAAGTACCAAATACTAAAAATTAAACAAATAATAATTTTCTCTAAGTTATCATATTTGACTCTGAGTCATTTTATGCAAGAGACTTCTAATCAGTGACAACTTTCAATAGCAACTTTCTGTGGTAAGACTACAGAACAAAGAGTGACCACTACACACAGTGTTGAACTAATATACTCTAAGTCTACAAGGAAAGAGAAATCAAAACAAATATCTAGTTCATTTCACCAAGACAGAGTACAGGAGATACATTTCAGGTAGATGCACTCAAAAGAAAAAGAAACTCTCTAAATTATAAATTAATAATAAACACTGATAATAAAACTAATTGATATTACTACCATTATAAAATATTTTTGAGCAAACTAATAGAAAAAACTAATAAACTGATGTAGCCCTCAAAACAGTTCAATCAGTTAGGTTTAGAAAAAAATTAACTTCTTACAATGGCATTTAGCATATTATACCTGGCAACAGAATTCTACTTCAGATTTATCTGAATAAAAATTTTTGCTCTTTTCTTCATACAACTTTCATTATGTATAAACTACACATTTCAGCTGAACACCCATAATCCCAGTATTTAGGAGGCTGAGACAGGAAAATTGCTGGTTTGGGGACAGCCTCAGCAATGTAGCAAGACTCTGCAATCTAGTAAGATCCTGTTTACAAACAAAAAATACAAAGGGCCGGGGGTGTAGTTCAGAGGTAGAATGCCCCTGGGTTCAATCTCCAGTACCAAAACCAGTACCAAAACCAAACTGCATATTTCAGTAACTTACTAAGACATTAGTATCTGAACATTAACCCCTGTTCACACTAGGCTCCCAGGAACAGAAGATATCTTCTTTAAAAATAAATGGACCTACATCTAGCAGTTTGCAAGTCATGGAGAGTAGGGATGGAATACATAAAAGTTATACTGTAAATAGATTTTGATGTCTCTGAGCTATCAAAAAATGTTTCTTAGCAGCTTTTGTGGTTCTGTATGTATAATGAGTGTTGAATGAATCTATAATGTAAGCAAGGGATAATTAAAGGGACAACAAAGCAAGAATGGAACAAACAAAAATTATAACCTTGAATGGAGAGATATTTTAACTGTGTTAAACAATTAAAAATAACAATGTTTGCCTTTTCAGGATTGCATTTAGCAGGAATAGTAGAGAGATTTAATTATTCTAAAATATACAATTATAAGGAAATCTCTGCTAATATTATCAATCAACAACTGGTATAAATGAAATATATAAATAAACCTAGTTGAACCTGAAATTTTTCTAGCAACCTTTTCAGATGTTTAAAGGAGAGAAATTGTGGCAAATGTGACTGTTTAAAAATGTAGTCCATTTTGATTACTACATATGAACAAAAGCAGAGAAGATTTTCAGTAGGCTATTAGCAGGTATGTATACCTTTGAAATTCATTTTACTGTCAATATTTTTGTTGAGAATAGGATCTTAATTTACTAATGAGATATATCATAAAGAAGCAACCTGTCAATCTTCACTCAAAATACACAGAAATAAGATGAAAAGAGTTTCAAAAGTTACAGACCATAGAAAATTCCAAGAGATAATTGCTAAATATATTATAAATGAAATGCTGTGTTCTAGTCAACCATCACTAGATTTTGGCATACTCATAACATGTCATGTTGGGATAGTGTTATAGAAATCCCAGTGCAGGACTTTTTAAAATTTGTATGAAAAATGTATAAAAATAGGAGCAGTAAATCATTATAATTTGAATTTATAATTTAATATTCTAATTGACTATTTTAATTCCATATTTTTCATCCTTATCTGTATAATAAAACCACTCAGGGGCCCACTAAAATTTTCAGAAATGAAAATATTCTGATGTAATAATTTTTATCTTCCTCTGAACATTAAACTTAAATGGTGCTTTAAAAACTCTCAGAAATGATATCTACTAATTAAGTTAGAATATCTGTGGATGGGGTCTAGGTACCCCAGGAATTCCAAATGTAAAGTAAGACTTGAGAAGTTACTGATTGACAAGAAGAACAAACAATATATAGGACTTTTTTTCTGAGAATAATTTAAAACTATGTAGTATAATAACCATAATAACCAAAGGGAAATAAATTAGAATGCAAGTTATGTATACAATTATGACAATTTCAAGAATATTTTAATAAAAAGGCTTTTAACATGAATTGCAAAATGAGAATGTTTATCTTCTATTATAAACAAGCTTTAATAGGAAAAAGGTAGTAGAAAGATTACAGGAGTAAGAAAGTATAAAACATACATAAACCGAAACTATAAAATGGGTTGTAAAATTTAAGAATAATCTGGAACACCATTTTTTTATCTTATTTATATTTATGATTTCACATAAGCCTAAGCTCAAAAGAAGAAAAAAATGAGTGTGACAATCTGCCATCTCTCACTGCTGTATTTCAGAACTTACACCTGTTCTACCTAAAACTCAAGTCATAGAAAATGACTGTGGTAATTCTTTCTGAAAAACTGCCTCCTCCTTCAGCCTAACCTACTATGATAAATTGCCATATACTGTGGGTTCTCTTCAAGTAATATCACACTACTCTGCCACTCATCTACACATGATACAAATTATACCATCTTCAGCTACCATATAATCTCATTGTGCCAATCCACAAAGGTCTTATGGCTAGATTATAGCTTTGCTTGCTGATGTTAGCACCAATGTGTATAAACAAATTGGAATGGAGCACTAACCCCAAACTAGAGAATTATCCAATGATTCTCCCTTAGCTAAGCACTCTGAGTTTTGAATGCTTATCAATGTCCAGGAGATCACCTAAACGAAATCCACCAGGCTTCACATCCCTGGTTTTCTTTAGCACTATTATTTCTTACCCAAGAATATTCCTCTTGAATTTTTTAGTTACTGTTATGATTTTGATTTAGAATGTTCCCCTTTGACATTATGAAAACAAGGCATCCATGTTTGAGGTGGGGCTTGGCTGACCAGCAGGGGTCCCTAGGGGTGCCCTTGAGGATTATATATGGTCCCTCCTTCCTCTCTCTCTCTCTCTCTCTCTCTCTCTCTTTCTCTCAGTTCTGGCCTCTATGATGTCAGAGCAGAGCACTCGCTCTCTCCCTCTCTCTGCCTCCCACCACCATGCCCTGGGCTGCACTACTGTAACTTGAATTGACCTGGACTGAACCACTGAAATCTCCTGAACTCTCAGCAAATAAGTTTTTCATCCTCTAAGTTGTGTGGTCAGGTGTTTTGAATGACAATAGTGAGAATGTTGACTGAAACATTTACAGTAATTTCTTTTTCCTAACCTAATGTCACACTTCTCTATTCCAGACAAACCCATTGATTATGCCCTTTGAAATTACTGCACCATAATTTAAAACATGCTTTTTTGTGTCCAGAATGTTGTCTACTATACTCAAAATAGACCCTAATTATTTTTATGTCCATGTTTCATTTTATCTTCATACCCTTTTTATATTCAGGTAAGATTGTATCATCCTGTTTTCTAGGACATGCATATTCATACTCACTCACTCACTCTTAGCCTGGTAATTCTTGAGGTGCAGGTATAAATTTAACATATAGGTAGATGATTCTTGAAGACAAGGACATAGATGAGATCTCTTAGGGGAAGAGAAAGATAAAAAGAGAAGAGCAAATTAGTTCATTCTAGATTATCACCTGCAACTATATCAATCAGTCATTTTATAGAGTTTAGCTTTGTATTGTTCCAGACATTTATGATCTCATTTATTAATCAATGGCTTCTCTATAAATTTACTAGTTTTATTTAACAAATATGCAAACTAATATCTCAATGTTAAATAAATTGCCTAAATCACATAGCTATAACATGAAAGAGAAAGCATTTTTTCCTCTCTGACTTCAAAAATTCAAGTTATTTCTGTTATACCTTTTATGCAAGATAGATAGTAAATTATTTTATAGTTACTAGTGTTTGGATAAGTATCACCTAAAGGCCCCTGTGTTGAAGACTTAGTTTCCAGCCTGTGATATATTAAAAGGGGATGGACCTTTAAGAGGTGGTGCTTAGCTGAGCGTGGTGGCACACACTTGTAATCCCAGTACTTTGGGAGGCAGAGACCAGAGGATCCGGTTCGCAGCCAGCCTCAGCTCTCTCTCCCTGACTCTCTCTCTCTGCTTGGTGAGGCCCTCCACAGATTTGTGAGACCCAGTTTCAAAATAAAGGATAAAAAATAGGGCTGGGGGTGTAGCGGAGAGGTAGAATGCCCCTGGGTTTAATCCCCAGTACGCAAAAAAAAAAAAAAAAAAATAGAGGTGGTGCCTAGAGAAAGGAACTTAAGTTATGGTAGGATGCCCTTGAAGTAGATATCATTAACCCTGGCTCCTTTCAGTTTCTATTTCAGCTGCTTTTACACCATGAGGTGAGCAGGTTTGCTCCCTACCATAATATTCTGCCAAAACACAGGCCAAAAAACCTTCACACCAAGGAAACATGGACTCAAACCATGAGCTAAAGCAAAACTGTCCTCCTTATAAATTGATTATGTCAGGTTTTTTTTTTTTACAATAATGGAAAACTGACTAACATACTATCCCATCTAAAGTTAATTAAAAACAACATAAGATTGCACATGGTGAGAAGAAAGCAGTGCCCATTCTCTTCTATTCTTTTTTGGTAATAGGAAATTTGTTTCTTCAAAGCATGAATTCTCTCCCAGGGAGGTCATAATTTCAGAGTCTTGAAATTATGGCAGCACTGCATTTGATTTCTGCTAATCAGAATCAAAAGGTTTTGGTAAAAGTAAGAACAATAAAATAGGAAGGATGCATCAACCAGAATAATCACAATATCTGGCAAGATATAATTTTATAAAATTACTGTGTAGAATTTTCATGGATTTTGTAGTCAAGATTTCAGACAGGGAGCAGCAGGGATAGTTTGTTTCTGCTCCACAGTGTTGTTACTTCAAGTGCAAGACTCAAAGACTGAGTCCTAGAATCAAAGGATGAATGACTCACATATTTCATGGTGATTAATGCTGGCTGTCATCTGAGTGACTGTTTCTGCCCATGGTGCCTCTCCACATCTCCATGTAGTCTCATCAGAGGGGCTGGTTCAGGCTGGACCACAGCACAGGTATTCAGTTCCATAGCCATATATTCTGACAAAGAGTAAACCAAGTTCAATCTGTGACATTTGGAAGGTATAGCATTTAAATCACACATAGAATTCACTTTTAATGTTTCTCTGCAGAGAGGAGTAGTCACATTTTCAATCCAGATTTCAGAGGAAGGAACATAGATTCCACTTCCTTGATGGAACAGTGTCAATCATATTGTAACAATAGCATATGAAAAAGAATATGTAACCATAGTTGGAAACTTCAGTACTCTACAAATATGGGTATAAATTAGCTTTACCTTAGAATGAGAAAACTCTTCATGTACTTGTTCTCTTATGTTCATCATCATTTATTGTTAGATATTCACAAATAATTAAGAACTTTTCTATGTGCAAAATCATCTTTCTAATCATAAAGAATATGTAGGTATTATAAAGCTTGATAGTGATAAAATGACCATATTTTATAAATGAATATCATAGTACCTAAAAAAACGTATGAGCTATATTTGGAGATGTACTATCATATCTAATTAGGGGTCATAACTGCAGTTGGAAGAAAATAAATGTAGCATTTCTTAAAAAATATGTCATATTAAATGGCGAAAAACTCTACAAAATAAATTCTTGGTGATAATTACTTTATATAATATCATACCCGTGACAAAGTAATATGAATATCTTTTATAAATTAGAGTTTATTTATATGAAAAACTTCCAGGAAGTAGGAAAGAACTGGGAAAGTAGCTTAAAATAAGCAATACATACTTATTAGTATATTTTCATGTAAATTACTTCTGAGGAATTTATCAATTTCTCTACATTATTATAGTTCTTGCCAGTTTCCTTATCTAAAACAACCCCATGAAGAAAACTATATTGGAATATATATGTATATATATATATATATATATATATATATAATTTCAATGATGAGACTAAGAGTCAAAACTTACTTTAAGTAAAATAGAAAGGGAAAATGCCAATTTTGATTCACATTGTTAATAATGTCTAATTCCATACATTGTTTTATCTCTGAAATAATTCTTAAAGTGGTTTGTACTTAACTAAATATTTATTCATTTATTTATTGTGGGACTGAGGATTGAACCCAGGGACAGTCTACCACTGAGATACATGAACAGCTCTTTTATGATGATGATGATGATGATGATGATGATGATGATTTTGAAACAGTGTCTCACTAAGTTTCTGTGGGCTGGCCTCAAACTTGTGATCTTCCTGTCTCAATCTCTGGGATTACAGGGATGTGACATTGTGATCAGTTTACCACATTTCTAAACTAGAAAATACTTGACATAAAAATGAGCTTTTCTGTATACCTTCCTGTATTGTTACTTTCTTATATAGAAACCAATCTAAAAAGTAAAAAATAGAAAATCTTTGAAACATGGATTAAGATAAGATTTGTTAAGCATCTTAAGCAACAAAGTATACAAAATGTGGTAAAATACCCATCATTGACATTAAAAATGTTTTCTTTTTGAAAGATAGATCAAGAGATGTACATGTGAGATACACACTGAGAGAAAATTTTTCCAAATTCAACAATTGGGGATATATAAAGAACTCTTACAATTCAAATAATAACAAGAATATAACCCAGTTTAAAAATCAGCAAAAGATGGGAAGAAACACATTTAAAGTTATAATATACAATGGTAAATTATAATATGAAAAAGTTTCGGCTGGGTGTGGTGGCGCACGCTTGTAATCCCAGCACTTTGGGAGGCGGAGACCGGAGGATCGGGGTTCGCGGCCAGCCTCAGCTCTCGCTCTCTCTCTCCCTGTCTCTCTCTCTCTCTCTCTCTTTCCTTAGCGAGGCCCTCCGCAACTTCGTGAGACCTGGTTTCAAAATAAAGCATAAAAAATAGGGCCGGGGGCGTAGCGCGGAGGTAGAACGCCCCTGCGTTCAATCCCCGGTACCGCAAAAAAAAAAAAAAAAAGTTTCAACATCACCAGCCTTCAGAAAAATACAAATTAAAATGACAGAGATACAACCATGTATGCATAGAATAAAATGGCTAAAGTTAAAATACTTCATATTAATGAGCATAGAAAGTCAAAGTTTCCTATATTGCTGGTAGGTATTCAATATATTAACCTCTTTTTTAAACCATGTAGCTGTGTCACATAAACTAAAACATACACTTTTTATACAAAACAAATTCCATTTATAGGTACTTATTTAAAAGAAATGAAAAATATATTCACACAAAAATATATTTGAATAGTAATAGTGGATTTATTCATAGTGACCTAAAATTCAAGCAACTTAATGTCAATAAACCAGGAAATTGAGAAACAAATTGAAGCTTAAACCTAATGCTAAAATACTATGGGGTGATGAAAAGTAAAGAAAAATAATATCCAAAATGAGATGTGTTTTCTTATAATCTCATTGATATCAAGGCAACCTTAGAGAAATCATGCTAACTGAAAGTAGTAAATGATAAAAGACAATGAAATTTTATTTATATAAGAGTATATAAAATGGAAAAATATACTGACAAAAAATGCAGTAGTATTTCATTGCACTGGGGGTGGGGAGACAGTTTCCATTGCAAATGAGCAGGGGGAACCTTTTTAGGGTGAGAATTTGTCTTCATCTTCTTTGTGATGCTCTTGGTTACATACTTATAGATGATTTTCAAAATTTATCAAACTACATATTTCAAATGGGTCTATTTTACTGTACATAAATACTATAATAAACATACTTTATTATTTTAAAACAATATTCAATATCTATGTTCTGAAGCTGGACATTGGTTTTTATGATACTGTTGGTATTTGGCAAAATGGTTTCAATTAAAAATTTGGCACATTTTCAATTGTGTAATTTAAAAATAGTTGCTGTCAACTTTGGGATGATTGGAAAGAGCTTCCTTTCCTTTATTAATGTAAATCAGCAAAAGAATAAGTGAAGAGGTTTCACAGTATGTTCCATACTTGTTATATATCTTTTGCCATAAAAATTCAACACTTTTTAAAACAGTATTGTTACTGGTAATTTTTTAGAAAGAAAAATGCATTGAAATTTTAAAGAACAAGTACATATCTAGGAAATGTGCAACTTTAAGTTGACAATTTTTTCCAAGTAAAAAGAAATGGAAATCATAATATTCATTTTAGCCTTAATTCTGTTACAATAAGCTTAATTTATATTTAAATTGAAAAAATACAATCTAATTTCTTGCCAGGCATGGTGATGCTTGCTTGTAATCCCAGTATGTGGGAAGCTGAGACTGGAGGATCCAAGTTTGTGGCCAGCCTCAGCTACTTAGTGAAGCCCTCCTCAACTTAGTGAGACCTTGTTTCAAAATAAAAAATATAAAATAGTGCTGGGGGTATAGCTCAGAGATATAATGCCCCTGGGTTCCAACTCCAGTACCACACAAAACAATACATTCGACTTTCTTAAAACACACTTCAAAGTATACTCAAATATCCAAGAAATATGAATTATAGTTAATTCTTTTCTTTTTTATTTATTGGTGTATTGTAAACATAAATCTTAATAGGTTTCAGAGTGGTAGGAGTAAACATGCACACATTGGTCAATTAGCTCTCACTCAATTCTCACTCCCATTCCCTCACCCTTCCCTCTTTCTCATGCTCACCATAGTAGTTGACTTTGATAAGTTTGTGGATGCACATCCTGTGCATTAGAGTGTTTCCCTCTCACCCCACCCCATCTCCCTCACTTAGCTCACCTTCTTTACTTATCTGAGGTTTTGTCTATCTTTTTCTGGAGTCCCTCCTATGCCATATTCTACCTAGCTTCCACATGTTAGGGAGAGCATTTGACTTTTCACTTTTTATACCTGACTAATCTCACTTAGCATAATGTTCTCTAATTCCAACCATTCCCATGACAATGATGCAATTTTATTCTTCTTGATGGGTGCATAAAATTCCATTGTGTACATATCCCATAGTTTTGTAATCCATTGATCTGTTGATGGACATTTTGGCTGATTCCATAGTTTGGCAATTGTGAATTGTACAGCTATAAACATAGATATGCATTCAATAGTCTGGTAGTTTGGTTTCCATTATTTTGGGTAGATAACTAGAAGTGGTATTGCTGGGTATGGTAAGTCCATTCCCAGTTTTCTGAGGATCATTCACACTGTTTTCCAAAGTGGTTGCACTAATTTGCAATCCCACCAATGGTGTATTAGAGTTCGAACTTTTCCACATCCTTGCCAGCATTTGTTATTGTTTGTGTTTTTAATGATTGCCATTCTAATTGGGGTTAGGTGAAATCTCAGGGTAGTTTTGATTTGCATCTCTCTGATTGCTAATGATGTTGAACATTTTTTCAAACATTTATTCACCATTTGTATTTCTTTCACCAAGTGCCTATTTAGTTCACATGTGCATTTCTTGATTGGGTTGTTTGTTTTTTTTTTTAGATGTGAGTTTCTTGAGTTCTCTGTATATTCTAGATATTAGTCCTCTATCACAGGAGTAGCTGGCAAAAATCTTCTCCCATTCTGTCAACTCTCTGTTGAGGTTCTTGATAGTTTCCTTGGCTGCACAGAAGCTCTTCAGTTTAATGCAATCCCATGTATTGATTCTCTTTTTAAATTTTTGTGCCTTTGGGGTCTTTTGATTCAGGAGTTGAGATCATTTACTTTCAGAGTCATTATTGAGAAATGATATTTGATTCCTAACACTGAGTTTTAATTTCTGTTTGAGGTAGTGTTTCTTCTTCTTTGAGTAATTGTTCATATGATGTAGATAATTGTTTCTCTGGTTCTGAGGTTTCTTTATTGTTTTTGTTTTGTAGTTAATCTCTTTGAGTATTTTCTCTAGTGCTGGTTTGGAAGACATAACATCTCTCAGCTTCTGTTTGCCATGGAAGGTTTTTATTTTCCCATCAAATATGATAGATATCTTTGCTGAGTAAATAAATCGTGGCTGGAAGTTCTTTTCTTTCAGAGTTTGGAATATGTTGCTCCAGGCCCTCCTAGCTTTCATGACTTGTTTTGAAAAATCTTGAGTGATTCTTATTGGTTTGCCTCTGAATGTCACTTGCTCTTTTCCTCTCGTTGCTTTTAAGGTACTCTCCTTGGCCTCTACATTAGTCAATTTGATTACTATGTGGCTTGATGAACCTTTTCTCTGATCTTGTCTATTGGGTGTCTATATGCATCCTGTACCTGTGTTTCAACCTGTTTTTCTATGTTTTTAAATTTTCTAATAGTACTTCTCTTAAAGATTATTTTTTCCTTTGGTTTCAGCTTCTATTTCCTTTTCTCTGCCTATTATTCTTAGGTTTTTTCTCTTTTAAGATTGGCTGAGATCTCTTTATGTCCAATTCATGTCATCAAATTGTTTTCTCTAAATTATATACTATGCATTCATTTTTTAAGAGATCATCTTCTAAGACTTAGATTCTGTTTTCCATGTGGTCTAGTCTATTGTTGATAGTTTGTATTGATGCCATCATTTCAATTATTGCATCCTTCACTTCTCTCAGAGATTCCTTTTGATTCCTGTTCTGGGTGTCAGAGTGGTTATTTGATACTTCATAGCTTTAAGATTCTCTCTGAATTCTTTTTGGAAATCCTGTATCATTTCTACTATCAACATTCTTAATTTTCCTTCTAGCAATTTTTGCACTTCTGTGTTTGTGGGTTCTGTTATTGTGGAGTTGTGGGAGCTCATGTTTCCTTGCTATTCTTTTTCTCATGATTTCAGGATTCTTAAGTTTATCTCTTTGTTGCTTTCAGTAGCTCTCTCTCACTCTGTAGTTTTCCTATGGTTAATCTCTCTCCCTTTATTGTATCTTATTCTGGAGGTAGATATTTGCTTCTAGGTGAGCCTTAAAGGTGTGTAGTGTTTACTGAATGGTTATTCTCAGCTCTTTATTATGTTTATTACCCTTTAAAACTGACTTTGAAGTCTATATCCTCCACTGTTGTTCTTCCTGTAGATTGTCAGTTCTGGGTTGCAGTTACTCTAGGGTTCCTTCTGCCCACTGCAATGGTGATGTTGATGGGTTCCAGGTGTTTAGGTCCAGGGACCTGTCTGTCACCTCCATAATAGGGAGTAGACTCAGATGTGTGAACTGGACAGTTTGTGTCCTTCATGTGCCCAGTGCCACTGGTTCCCCTCTCACTGCAAGCATGGGTTTCCAAGTTCTTCACTGGGCCTGTCCCTATGTCTCTCTCTGTCTACACATATGGCATGTGTTGTCAACATGGGACCCTCGGGCCTGTGTCATTCTTTGCCTACCTAAGCAGCGGATGTCACTTTGACCTGACTGTGCAAACAAGGAACTCCGCATTTTTCACAAAGAAGGCTGGGTTGTTGTGATTTTTTCCCCAGGTACCATGACTTTGTATTCTGTGGAGATTCACAGAAATCCTGCAAGGGTGCTGCAACCTGTGGGCTGTAGGTCTGTCCCACCTGAATGTCTCCAGGGGCTGCTTCTTATCCATGCTTCTGCTTTGTTTTACAGCAGACCTCACTCCCACTTTTACAGGGGTGATCCGCAAATTCTCAGACCCCACAAGTCTATTGCTTGCCAAGTGAGTCCCTGTGGCTGCACTGGATGGTCTCCCCCTGGGGTGGCTCATCATCTTATGATCTATTGAACACTGCTCTTAATCTGTGGGGGAGGGTGTGGGTTCAACCACACTGCTGCAGGTTCTTGTCAGACTTCTGGAATTTGAGTCTCTGTTGAGTGTGGAGCAAGTAGTTGCTTCTCCCTTTCTTTTCTGATGATCTGCAGTTGCTGGATTTACAAGAGGTCACTGGCCTCCTTGTTGGCAGTCTATGGAAGCCACAATGCTGGTAGCTCCAGCACAACCTGGCAAAGATGGTGCCACTGCCACTGCCTCCATTCAGGTTTCTGGCAAGATTAAAATGTGTTGATGCTCACTTTTGTTTCTGATGATCTGAAGTTGCTGGATTTACAACAAGTCACTGGCTTCTTTTTTGGTGGCCTGTGGAGTCTGCCACCCTATAGTTAGTTATTAAACATACAATATACTTTTCTAAAGAAACTGAATTTTATGTCCACTCAATTTAGATTATGTAAGGGTTAGTATAAATTAAAAACAAGTAAATTAATTCCTTCTGTTGAAAATAAGGGAAGAGATGTCAATCCTCAACCATTTTTTTTTTTTTGCGGTACCGGGGTGTTCTACCTCCACGCTACGCCCCCAGCCCTATTTTTTATACTTTATTTTGAAACCAGGTCTCACGAAGTTGCGGAGGGCCTCACTAAGGAGAGAGAGAGAGAGCTGAGGTTGGCCGCGAACCCGGATCCTCCAGTCTCCACCTCCCAAAGTACTGGGATTACAAGTGTGCGCCACCACACCCAGCTTCCTCAACCATTTTTTAAACACTTACTTTAAAAATTTTAGCCTGGCATGGTGGTGCAGCATTGCAATTCTAGTACTTGGGAGGCTGAGACAGGAGAATCGCAGGTTGGAAACCAGCTTCTGCAATTTAGCAAGGCTCTCAGCAACTTAGCAAGATGAAAAAAATGAAAAAAAAGGACTGTGGGTGTAATTCAAAGGCATAATGCCCCTGAGTTTATTTCCCAGAACCACAAAATAACCTCAAAATTATAATTCTAAATTCATTCTGTGTCTGTGTGCAGGCTTAATATCTGAGACACTAGTACTTGCTGTCTTAGAAACTGAAACGGGGACTTTGGTACAAGAGGGACAATAATATAATTCAAGTGTGAGGCTGAAGGTCTGGAAGTCACCTAGAGAGTCACTGGCGAAAGTCAATGTTAAAAGACTGAAGAATCTAGAACCTGGTGTCCACAGCCAATGGCTACTACAAAAATCTCACCTACTCAAGAAGAGTTAAATATGCAGAAATATGAGTTTCCCTATCTGCTTTTTGTTCCTTCTGGGCCCCCAGCCTTTTGGATGGTGTCACCCATGATCAAGGCTCTCCACTTAGTGGGCTGAATGACATGACAATGTTCTCTAGTAACACCCTTGCAGACATATCCAGAAGTGTGCCTTACCAATTTTCTTGGCCTATCCAAATGTAATAGAGTTGACAACCAGGATTAAAATCACAGCTTTAAAAACCATGAGTTTGAAAGACCTGGAAACTATATTGTCTCATTAAGCTTTCTTACTTCTATAATCCACACAACTAAAAGGAAGCTTTATTTGATCACTTTTTTTGGAGATTCCAGGTTCAGTCTATATGAGGCCAGGGCCTATAGATCTCAGGACATGGCAGTTTGAAGGAGAGAGAATGAGAGAGCAAAGCTATGCTCTCACATCATGGTGGCTAGAACCAAAAGAGTGAGCAGGGGGAGGAGGATCTATAATCCCAAGGCCACACCACGATGGACCCCTCCTTACCAACCAAGCTCCTCTTCCAACGCTACCTTGTTTTTGTGAGGGGTAGGGGGATATTCTAAATCCAATACATTACATTCCACCCATGGTCCCATAGACACCTCACAATGCTAAATGCATTTAGTCCATCTTTAAGAGTTCGCATCGCCTTAATAATTCCAGCATCACTCAAAAGTTCAAAGTCTAAAGTCACCTCTGAGATTCAAGGTAAACTCTTGACTGTGAGCCCCAGTAAAAACAAAATGCAAGTTACATGCATCCAATGTACAGTGGCAAGAGTGAACATTCACATTCTATGAAAGGAGGAACAGGGCCATAGAAAGAAGAAATGGGACCAAAAGTGTTTCAAAATCCTGCAGGGCAAACATTTGAAACTGCAGCTCCATTTCTGGCATCTGGGTCACATGGTGGTGAGATGTGATCTCCACAGGGCCTTGGAAGCCACCTCTGTGGCCTGGTTTATTTTAACAGGCAGCATACTCACTTTTCAAGCCTGGCTCCATGGCTCACAATTTGAAGCCTTTCCTCAATTTTATATTTCTAGCATTTATAAATCTCAGGGGGTTTTCTTGCCACCTTGGCTTCATTCTCACAGCTTCAAAAATTGCCCCTTTTGGGACTGTTTGCAGAGATTATGACACTGCTACATGTTTCCTGTATTCCCAGATATTCCTTTGAAATCTGGGGGAAGGCGCCGTGATCCCCTTGTTTCAGCAGAGCCATCATTATGTAAGCACCCAAATCAATGGTCAGTAGGAAAGGCAGTCACACCATTTTCAATCAGAGCAGCTGGGCCTCCCTTCATGGGTTATGTTAGGCCTGTCCCCATCAAGTCCACAGGGAAGGAATCTGAGTGCCTTTCTTCAAAATGACCACCCTTGTTTCCAGGGTTACAAATTATCCTGACCTCATTCCTTTCATTCTTATTCAAATCTTCAACTGCTCTGACTGCATTTATTTCTTTGTTTCTAACCAAAGTATTCAACCTCCCTTACTCCATTTTACTTTCTTTCACAATATCATCTCTCTGGGCCCCAGATTTACACAAGCCTTTCTGGCTAAACTGAAAATCTATAAAGTCTCTCTGCTTTGCTTTCCAATCCTGAAATTTTGTGTAAAATTTGTTGAACATATACATAAATATCCACAAGGAAGTTTGGATACTTTGCTGTTTTGAGATTTTTTTCTGCCTGAATAATCAGTCCATTATCTTTAAATTCAACCTCACACAAAATTTCAGGACATGCACAAAATGCAAGTAAGTTCTTTGCCAGAATGTAACACATGTGTCCTCTACTCCATTTTCCTATGGAGTCCCCTTTACCCTCCAAAATCTCTTGAGTACAGAATCTACTGTCTATCTTTTTAGCCATACTCCAATCCTTCCAATTTCCTCTCACAAACCAGTTCTAAAGACTCAAAAAACACATGGTCAGATTTAGATATAGCAGTGACCTGACTTCTCTGGTACTAATTTCTGTCTCAGTCAACATTCTCACTGCTATAATCCAAAACAATTGACCACACAATATAGAGGAAGAAAGATTTATTTGCTCACAGTTTTTTTGGATATTCCAGGTTTAGTCCATGTGAGGTTGGGGTCTATGGATCTCAGGGTATAACGATGGGAAGCAGAAAGAGGGAGAGAAAAAGAGAACGGTTCTGTTCTCACATTATGGAGGCTGGAAGCAAGAGAGTGAGCAGGGGGAAAAGGAAGGATATAGAATCCTCAAGGCCACACCCCCAGGGACCTTTCCTTAGGAACCAAGTCCTGCTTCAAACATTGCTACCTTGTTTATGGGAGGGCTAGGGGACATTCTAAATCCAAACCATTACACATATCATTTAAATCTGATCATCAAGGGAGATATTGTCTCTATTTTGCAGTTTCTGTGGTAGGGTAATATTTTAATTTCAATGGGCACCTCACTCCAAGTTGTAAAAATAGGTTTTATCATAAAAATATGATTTTATTTTTTACTAAAGTCAAGTGGCTAACATAGATGGCCACCCCAATTACCAAATGAGGATGAACAATGTATGACAAATGATATTTTTACTTGAGGAATGATTATTGTTTAATCATGTTTAATCATTTCCTGGGTAGCAGGCCACCCAGGGACACATGGGAAAGAAATCAGGGTGAAGAGAAGGAAGATGCCATAAATGAAGGAAAGGTTTTGGTCAATGCATTTGTTGAGATTTCAACAAGAAATGCAAGGCAGACAGGGTGTACATATTAAATTGGCTAATATGAGTAATACTGGTGAACTTTGGGCTATAGTATTGGCCTCTAGTTGTCTGACACCTAGCCAGAGGATGATTAAAGCAGATTAAAGCAGAGAAATATTGTCTTCAGTTATATAGGATAGATAGAAGTGGTATGACTCTAACTGGTAGTTTTCTTACTAAAGATGCATCTTATTGGGCTTTTTGCCATTTCTATGAGAGATTTGCTATCTCTAAAAATTGCCTAGGCTGAGTAGGAGCAGTTTATCTACAGTCAGAAAAGGTTTTTAAGTTGTCAATACATAATATACAGAAGTGTGTGTGTGTGTGTGTGTGTGTGTGTGTGTGTGTGTGTTTGTGTTACTGGGAATTGAGCCCAGAGGCATTCTACCTCCAAGCCACATCCCCAGCCCTCATTTTATTCTGTATTTTGAAACAGGGTCTCACTAAGTTGCCGAGAGCCTCACTAAGTAACTGAGGCTAGCTGTGAACCTGTGATCCTTCTGTCTCATCCTCCCAAGTTCCCAAGAACTGGGATTACAATATATATATATATACATATATACATATATATATGTGTGTGTGTGTGTGTGTGTGTGTGTGTGTGTGTGTGTGTCCATATGCTATAACTGCTTTTTATTCAGTAATTTTTATTTATTCTTTTATTTTTTCTATACAGGTTATCATGTCTTCTGCAAACAAAAGAAGTTTCATTTATTTCTTCCTTGCTAATCAGCATATCTTTTATTTTCTTTTATTATATTGCATTAGCTAGAACTGTCAATATGATGATAAAACAAACAATGAAAGAAAATATTCTTTTTTTTTCTTTACTTTCTTTTTAGTGGGAAAGCTTTGTATTTCTCACAAGAATGAAGTTAGCTATAGTTTTTTGTGGATAGCAGTTACCAAGTTGGGGAAGTCCTCCTCTATCCTTAGTTCATTGAGTTTTTGCCATGAAGAGATACTGGATTTCTGTCAAATGATTTTCAACAAAAGCATTTTTTCGAATGCTTTTTCTAAGCATGTGCTATCTCTCCAGATATTTGCTGCATGTGTGTGTTGGGGGGTGGTACATGGTTGAAATTTTGAGTTAGAGTCCATTGAACATAATGCACACACACATGTGTATGAACACACACATATTACATATGATATAAAATAATTATGTGTGTCAAAAGATCAAATTAAAATATAAGCTAAATTATAAAGAGCTTTGTTGAACAATTTTAGGTGAACTACTTTGTGAATGCAAAAAACATGAGGGGAAATCAATTTATGGATGCATATTTTAAGTCTAAGAGCTTCCTCTAATGGAATTCTGATGTTACAAACATATTTCATCTTATAGTATAATGTGGGGATGCTGACAACTGCTGAGGGAGGAGTCCTGTGCAACTTTTCTGGTGAGAGATAGGAATGGCAGTGGTTATAAGCAGGTTGGCCAGATATTCATGCCATTACACAAAAGAGGCTCATCTTCATCAAGCAAAACAGAAATATATATATATATATATATATATATATATATATATATATATAATAGATTAAAGATTATAAAACATTCTTAGTTTACATTATGCAAATGCATAATAAATTTGTTACTTTTAGAAGGCAGGATATATTAACAGCTAAATTATTTTAGTAAGATGACAAAAAATTCCATAATACACATGCACTGAAAAATCCCAAACATATAAATTTATTTAAACATCTGGTGAACTATTTAAGATGGTTTCCAGGCACAGTGGTGCATTCCTGTAATCCCAGTGTTTGGGAGGCTGAGAAAGAAGGATTGCAAGTTTGAGGCCAGCCACAGCAGCCTAGCAATATCCTCAGTGATTTAGCAAGACGCTGTTTCAAAATTAAAAAATGAAATAAAATAGGACTGGGTTTGTAGCTTGGAGACACAATGTCCCTGGGTTCAATTTCCAGTGAGCAAAAGAAAAAAATGGTGTTAGACTATTTTTTGCATCTTCACAAAATACATATTAAGGGGCATGACATTTATACAAAGTACACATAATACAAAAATATTATGTGAATCAAAAATCAATTCAAAATATAAAATAACTTATAAAGGCCCTTGTTGAACTATTTTAAGTGGACTAGATTTCACTCATTTTCTACAGTTGTTTCAATTGTTTTCTACAATTCTTTCAGTAGATAGCAGGAAACTGTCAGGTCTGGAGTATCAAATAGGGATAAAGTCAGAAAAGATAAAAATAACACTGCAGGGATGAATTAAATGAACATGTGGCAGGGTACACAAATAATTTGGAAAAAAAGGTGATATGTAATTGTGATCACCAGACCCAAGGCATAAGGTCCAAACTGTTCTCAAAGTAAAAATGGCCTGAAATTGGGTCTTTCACGTACCAAATTAAATCTCCTCAGCCTGGCTAGCCCAAGTACCTGAGATCGGACAGAGCCTAGATATAGATCAAGTCATTTCACCTGCCTGGGAAGTATATAAAAAAGGCACAGGACTTCTGGTGGCCTCTGTAATTTTCACTAGATGCCATCTTCTTGGTACTAATGCAGACTTGAAGATTGGAATGAGACATACAGGTAAGACAAAGTATTGAAAATCTAGGCTACTGAAAAGGAAGCACAGAGTAATTATTTATAGAGTTTATGCTTGGTAAAGAACCAATGCAAACAACACAATCTAACATACTGTGTGAGGTAGGAAGAATTTAGTGACTGAAGGTCTTGATAGGACAATAAAAATCAAATATATTTTCTTCTTTCATCTTTCTTAAATTTTTGAATCCAATGATATAACAGTTTTTAATGGTAAACCATTGTAAAATTTTAGTCATTAGGTAAATCATTTGTATTGATTTGGCCAATGTGCCATATATTTCATGGAAGATTCATTTTTAACTCATATTTGAAAATATTATGAAACATCTACAAAGTGCTGGGGTTTTCAGATATCTCTGTTCTCTAGATTTTATTTTAAATTGTAACTACTAAGGAAAATTGATTTTGGGAAGAGTATGCTATATTTTCTTTTACTCCCTCTTAATAACTTGGACATTTACTTCAAGTAAATCTAACAGGCCTCTATAAAAAGGACTTTACTAAATTAAAAATGCTAGGATTTATTTACCCAAAAACTTCTAGCTGATGAGAAAACTAATTAAGATGTTATGCATTCCTTATGTCAGCAAGTCTTTCAATGTATTTCAAATTGCATTTTGATGCAATCATCTGTATTTTCTTTATTGCAAAAGTGAATGTGCTCAGTAATCTACAAAATTGCAAACTGAGCATAGGTATTTCAGTTAGTGTTTGTTACTATGCTTTGTTGAACTCAGAAAGGAGCAAGAAAGGACATTATTAAAAGAATGATGGCAAAGCAATCTTCAATAGAATTTTTGTTTTCAGAAAGTTTCACTTCTACTAATAGTAGTGTTGTTAATTGTCACTTAATACTTGCCAAGTTATGTTATTTGTGATTAAATTTTTGCTAATGTTTTGGCAAAATTTAGGTATAATTTTTCAATTGTGAGAGGACTTTACAGATAATAATTACCGATGTTTAAATCTGATGTTATTTTATCTTCCCAATGATATTTCCTTTATTTAGAGCTATAGAAGTTGGATTGCTCAAACTAATATAGCTCAACTATTACTGTTAAAATAATCATTATTTAAGAATTATTGCATAACTATTTTACAGTTCATTTATATGAAAACTCTTGTTTAATATACTTGTATTGTTGCATTGTAATTGTATATCATTGTGAGGTTAAAAGTGACACAAATATGCATGCATACTGCACTTGTGTCTCCCTCTGGGTCTCACCCCACTCCTTATTTCTTTCCCTGTACATGTTAATGAGATTGGTAGTGATACCTTCATAAATGGACTTAGCATTATTTGCTTATTGAACTCTTTCCTTCATCAAGCCTCTCTTTGTTCCCACCTCCCTTCTAAAAACCCCTTCCACTATTCTACTTGTCTCTTTCATTTATCTAGTCCTTTTTTTTTCTTTTATGTCTAGCTTCCACATATGAGAGAAAACATTTTAAATAAATTCTCAAACTGCCTCAATTCCCATTTAATATCAGAAATAGCTTTTAGGGGGCATTATGCAATCAACCTATGAGACAGAGTTTCCTGATAGAAGCCATTGCCAAATAGAAAAAAAATGAATGAGTTTATCCTTCTACAAAAAGAAAGAGCATTCCCAATACCACAAAGAAAGAAAGAAAGAAAGAAAGAGCATTCAGAACTAATTTTAAATTGATGTACATTCCTTATGAGCATCAAAGGTCCATATAATGCAGAATGTTAATAGATCCCATGTTTTTGCAAAACGTTTTTAAAGTTTCTCTTTACTGAAATCCCACTGGAGATTCGAGCTGGACTCTCAATTTCCCCAAGGAGCCCATTGCTTCTTGTGGGCTTCTTATTTTTCATTATACCAACCTCTCTACTCTGTTTCTTGGCTATAAATACTCAGCCAGCTATCTGTACTGTATCCAAAGTTGATCCTGACCTCTCTCCTTTATTATGATTGTCTTGACCTCTATGGAAATAGTCTAGAATAAAGCTTTCCTTAGCATTGTTAGAATTTTTTTTCTTTATCACTGATTACACCCAAGTAGCATAAGCCTTTACATAGTTGATTGTATGTTATGTACAAGTCATTCCTACCCTTATCAGTGCATTCCAGAATTATAGAAAGAAAATATGTTTATAATTTGGGAGCACAGCAGCTGTTTATCTCTTTTGGATAAGATAGACATATGCATAGGCATAAGGAGGTAAGTATGTTTTCAAATTTAATTGCTTTGAGAAAAATCTTTTTTACAAGGAAAGGAACATTTTTGTTGGGAAAGTATATTTTTAGCAAATAAGTTTTATTCACTCCTCTTAAAATATTGCATGAGATATTAAAAAACCTTTCACATATCACTCTATTGTGTTTTTATTTTATTAGAAGATAAAGAATATATTCAATCATAACACAATTATAAAACATGAATTGTAGGGGTTGCATTTTATGATATTCCTGGGTATTTGTTTATTTAGTTGGTCTAAGAAACAAGGAAACAAGTCTTTTAGGAGCTCTTAAGATCACAATTCCAAACATCAAAAATCTCACGTTGAGAAGCCAAACATTTATTGAAATGTATTATCAAGCATACTAGGTCCATGCTTCATTAAACTCTACATATATGAATTTATTTACTCTAAATATGCTTTTATTATTTATATGAATAGGAAAGTTCTGACAATTTTATGGAAAATAAATAGCATTCTAAAAAAGTAGCATTCTAACAATCTTATGCTTGTTAATTAAATCACTGAAGAATCTCAAAAAACATGGGCTGGTGTGAAGCCCTGGGCTCAATCCTTGGTGCCAAAAAAGAAAAGACAAAAAAATTTAAAAATCTCAAAAAATACAAGCAGAATAATTCAATAAATTAAAAAGAATGGGAAAATATACAAGATCTTCCATAAACCTGTTTAAATATATTAACAGTTTTTTTAAAAATTACTTTTGGTTTATTTATTAGAATAGGTAATACATGCCGGGCATGGTGGCGCACGCTTGTAATCCCAGTACTTTGGGAGGTGGAGACCGGAGGATCTGGGTTCGTGGCCAGCCTCAGCTCTCTCTCTCTCTCTCTCTCTCTCTCTCTTTCCCCCTCCCTCTCTCTCTCTCTCTCTCTCTCTCTCTACTTAGTGAGGCCCTCTGCAACTTCGTGAGACCTGGTTTCAAAATAAAGTATAAAAAATAGGGCCGGGGGTGTAGTGCGGAGGTAGAACACCCCTGGGTTCAATCCCTGGAACCACACACAAAAAAAAGAATAGGTAATACATGTACATGATACAAATTTAAAAGCTTTAAAGGCAATAAAGCAAAAATTATGTTTCATTCCTGTTCTTCTCCTTTCATTTACCAATTCCTTCTCCAGAGTTGTCCACTCTCACTAGTTTATTATGGACACTTTCAAATAGACAGAGAGATATGTGGATAAACAGACTTATCCATAGAGGTGAAGTTTGACAAATTACATAATCTGTCCCTAACTTGTTATATTCTGCCTTATTTTGTATTTTATTTTGAGTTATCAGATACATATTAGTATCTTCATATTATTAATAACTTCATAATATTCCATGATTTGATCATATTGTAATTTATTTCACATAAATTTTTAAATTTTATGACTATATATTACAATATTTTTGCCCTCTTATTTAGTTTGATACTGTAAATGATTGTAAGATAAAAGATATTTGATCATTTTATATATGCTAATATTTACAGTGGCTTTTGGTCCATAATTTTTTATATCTTCAAATTTAGTTACTTAGTAGTTCCATTAATATACCATTTTAAAATAAAGTTTAACCAGGTATTGTGACACACACCTGTAACCTCAGCAATTTGGGAGGCTGAATCAGGAGGATACACACCCCAATATATTGTCAGTTATTTATGTATCTATTCAACAAGCACTATTCTAGTTGCTAAAGTTACAGCAATAGATATAAATAACATATTTAACATTATAGAGCTTTCATGTTAAAGGAATAAAAACAATATACCAATAATTTTTAAAATACTATTTCAAGAACCATTCTTTGACATTAAATTTAAAATAAGCATCCTTAGGAAACTAGAAATAGATGAGCTTGCTTAATCTTTCAAGAATGTGTCTACAAAAACCTAAATCAAACATGGTACTTAATAAAATATACCAAAAGCCTGTACAGTGGCTCATGCCTGTAATATCAGTACTTGGGACAATAAGACAGGAGGATCGCAGGTTCAAGGCCAAACTTAGCAACTAAGGGAGACCCTGTTTCAAAATAAAAAATAAAAAGGGCTAGGGGAATAGCTCAGAGGTAGAATTCCCTTGGGTTCAATCCCCAGTACTCGTGTGTGTGTGTGTGTGTAAATATTCAAATGTTTACTAACTGCTAAAAAAAAGCCTCATGATTTGCTGAGAATGGTGGTACACACCTATAATCCCAGGACTTGGGAGGCTGAGACAGGAGGATGGCCAGCCTCAGCAACTTAGTGAGATGCTCAGCAACCCTGTTTCAAAATAAAAAAAAGGGGGCAGGGTGTAGTTTGGAGGTAGAATGTCCCTGAGTTCAACTTCCCATACCAAAACAAATTAATAATTAGTTAATTAAAATATACTTAATAATATTTCCAGAAGTATAAAAGATGACATTGCTTCCACTATCACCAATATAATTCAACATTGTACCAAAAGCCCTAGTCACTGCAAAAGGCAACTTAATGGATGAATTAATACTGAAAGCATGAAGTAAAGTTTATTAATTTCTGGCAAATGGCTGTATATTTTGAAAATCATATGCGCATTCAGAATACTATAAATACATATAAGAATATAAGTCTGGAAAAAAGTAGCTAGTAATAAGTGTTTTTAGTAATGTCAGTGACTACAAAGACCATTATTTTCTATATTGTAGTGTCCTAGTTATATGCTGCTGCCCCAAACTTAGTTGCTTTTAGTAATACCATTTTCTTATGTTTCAAGGTTTTATGAGTCTGGAATGCTGGTAGAGTTTGGTTATTAAGTTCTTCTGTTCTTTGCAGCATCAACAGAGATATCTGTGGTATTGTGTTCATAGATGGCTAGTCTAGAAGATTTTGTACTGCTTTTTCACCCGTCTCTTGTCTTGGTAGAAATGACTGGGCGCCTAGGTTTAGCTACAACTATGATCCTGAGAGCCTTCACATGGCTGCTCCAACATGGTAGTGTCAGTGGTACTCAGAAAACTTGCATGCTGACTCAGAACTCCCAGACATAGCATGTAGGAAATGCAAACAGTATAGGCTGGGAAATTGCTTCAGAATATTTTTTGTTAGAAAAAACATCACAGAGCCCACAACTGTTACAAGAAAGAAAATAAGCTCTGTGATAAATACTATACACAGATTATTACATTCAGTATGCTTATTCAGCACATTTTATAAATGAAAAAATAAAAGTTCATGGAGGTTAAATAAATTGGTCAAGGCTTTAAAAACTGACTTTTTTGTTAAAATTAAAAGAATAAGAGTAAGTCAATAAATATTTCAAAAACAAATATATTTACAGGCACAGAGAACAAACTTCACTAGCAAAATGACAATTTGTGGACAATCATGCACAGCAAAAACAACAAAAACAAAACAGTTTATTTAAAATACTAATGAAGCTACAGCATGGAGATGTAAATGGAAAAATAATCATGAAATAAAACATCATCAATGCACATCTACTGTAATAGCCATGTGTGTGCAAGTGTGTGTGTTGTGTTTACTTGGTACAAAGGATGAGAAGGCAAAGAAAACCTGCAGCTTCCAAACGGAATATTAATCAATATACATGACCATCAATAGCTTTCTAAAGATAAGTACACTGTGTTGAATATGATTTATAAGTTTAATTCCTCACTTGAAAATGAAAATCAGCAGTGGATTTACAAAAGTTTTTGAATTTTTCTGAAATCAACTGCTTTAAGAAACTGCTTAATAACCACTTTATTCCCATGAAGTCATCTGAATGGTTTAAAACTTTATGCAAGTTTTGTACCTTGTAAACTGAGTGTAGAGGAAAGAAAGCAGAGAAGAAAGGAAATTTAATTTACTGGAATATATAATTTATGGTTAGTAAATTGTAACAAATGCTAGTAAGTAAAGGAATAGTAGCTTAAAAAGAAGAGAGGCAAGGAAGTATTACTTTTTCCCATTAAGTGTAGTTAATTAGCATAACTTCCTCCTGGGGCCAGAAAATAATGAGACTGACAATCCTTCATTCTGAATGCTGTTAAATCTGTTACAATGAAGAAAAAACTGCACATGTAGAAAAAAATCCCCATTTCACGTGAAAAAAATCTCTTACAAAGGATAAGAAAAATAGTTTATATCATAAAATTATGTAGTATATGTCTATAACCATGAAATTTTATATCTACACAACCACACACATACACACATACAAACACACACACATTCATTATTTGTGCTGCATATATCTTTTCAAAATAGTTTGAGAATTTTAGGCACACAATGAATTGATGAATAGTATTATTTATAGTTGATATGCACAATAAAATAGAAATTTGTTAGCACCTAAAAAATTTCATGAGATGAAGCACATTTTGCATATAGATGTGGATAATAAAACAACCATTTGAGAACAGCCCTCAGTCAGCCCCTTTCAAACATTAGGAGGTCACGTTGTATGTAAAGACTAGGGGTCAGAAGCTTAAGAAACTGGCAAAGGTCTTCACTGGCTCTAGGGTACACCTCAAATTTCAGCACTGATCTGCTCAAGTTCAAAATCTGGTATTCTTTATCTTTACATCTACTTTTTATAGTAAAAGAAAGCCAATTCTTGGATTCTAGATACATAAATTAAGGTGCATTTTAAGTCTTGACCATTGAGCATTGATCAGTTATCATATGCAAGTTATTGGGCTCTGGGGACATGAAGGCAATGAAGTGAGTTGTCCACATAAATGTCCTCCTAAGAACAAAATCATCCAGGACTTGAGTAGTTATTTTATCATGTGCTCAGGAAAAAATACTTTAGTCACCATGTGAAATGAATAATAAAGGATGGCATTCCAGGGGATGCTTTCTGCTTGCACTTTACCACGCTAGGGGCAGTGACAGACCAAGAAAATAGAGAACATCCACAAGAAATCCACAATGGAATTTGAAGGCATATAATTGAAATGCTAAGTGGAGGATGGTTTGGGATCTAGAAACTCAAATGAATTTTTCTGTAAGGAATATCTCTTTTCTTAAAAATCAGTGAAGCAGAGAATCATTTCTGACTCTGTGTTCTGTATAATTTAGTGAATCTGAAGTACCCCTGACATCATTCTCTTCTCTACTTCTCTTGATCATGCTCTGCTTAATAATCACTACATGCCATGTGCTAGCTTTTGATTGCTTAGAGATAACCTGTTTCCATCCAGTTTTTATGCCTTAAAAACTGAATGTTCTAATGAATAGGCCAATAAATAGGCCAATGAATGTTCAATGTATATCTTTTAAAAAATTCATACTTTTATTGGTGCATTGTAATTATACATCATAGTGAGGTCCAAAGTGATAGATTCATACATGCACACATCACTAGTGTATTTCCCTCCTCATCCCATCCTTCTCTCCCCTCCTCCCTCCTTTTACATGTTAGTGAGATTGGTAATGATATCTTCATGTGTAGGTATAACATTATTTGAACTGTTTCCTTCTTCAATCCTTTTTTCCCCTCCACAACTTGTTGACCAATCCTCTTTCACTATTCTACTAGACTCTCTCTTCATTTATCTGAAGTCCTTTTTGTTTCCTATTTTCTCTCTAGCTTCCACATATGAGAGAAGACATCTGACCTTGACCTTCTGAGACTGGCTGATCTCACTTAGCATAATATTCTCCAGTTCCATCCATTTTCCTGAAAATTGCATAATTTTGTTCTTTATGGCCAAATAAAATTCCATTGTGTGAATATAGTACATTTTCTTTATTCATTCATCTGTTGTTAGACATCAAGTTTGGTTCCATAACTTAGCTGTTGTGAATTGTGCTACTATAAACATAGGTATGTATGTATCACTATAGCATTGTGACTTCAATTCTTTGGGAAAGATACTGAGGAGTGTTGTAATTGGGTCATATGGTGGTTCCATTCCCAGTTTTTTGAGAAACCTCCATAAAGGTTGTACTAATTTACAGTAGAACCAACATTGTATATATGTTTTTATTTC
This sequence comes from Glis glis, assembly GCA_004027185.1. Classification (NCBI taxonomy): domain Eukaryota; kingdom Metazoa; phylum Chordata; class Mammalia; order Rodentia; family Gliridae; genus Glis; species Glis glis. Next base: position 46,467 of record PVJS01009599.1, read on the forward strand.
TCCACACCCTAACCAGCATTTATTGTTTTCTTGAGTTATTATTGTATTCTTGATGATTGTCATTCTAACCGGAGTAAGATGGAATCTTACTGAGTTTGGATGTGCATTTCCCTATACTAATGATGCTGAACAGTTTTTCATATATTTTTGTCTGCTTGTATTTCTTCTTTTAAGAAGTGCGTGTTCAGTTCAATTTCCCCTTTTTGATTGGGTTATGTGATGTTTTTGGTGTTAAACTTTTTTTTGAGTCCTATATATGTTCTAGATATTAGTCCTCTTTCAGAGGAATAGTTGGCAAAGATTTTCTCCCTTGCAACAGTCTCTCTCTCTTTATGCTCTTGATTGTTTCTTTTGCTACACAGATTTTTAATTTAAACTCATCCCATTTATTGATTCTCACATTTATTTCCTGAGCTTTGGAAGTCATATTGAGAAACGCTCTACCAGTGTCTATATGTTGGAGAGCTGGTCCTTTGGTCTAATTTCTAGGTAACCTTTGATCCTTTGATTCTTCCTAAACTTTACACCTGTTTATTTAACATACACACACACACACTCACACACACACACACACACACACACACACACACACACACCTTTACTTGTATGCTGAAAACACATTTCAAACTTTTCATGTCCAAACACAAATCTTGAGTATGATCTTTTAATTAGAATTGGCAAATACCATATATTATATTTTTTATTCTTAGGAAAAACAAAAAACATTATTAGGTTCCATTAGGATTGTCATTTCAAGGCTGGGGAAACTGAGACACTCAGAGGTTGCATAAAAAATTTTTTTTCGGTACCAGGGATTGAACCCAGGGGCGTTCTACCTCCGTGCTATGCCCCCGGCCCTGTTTTTTATCCTTTACTGAAACCGGGTCTCACTAAGTTGCAGAGGGCCTCGCTAAGTAGCTCAGGCTGGCCGCGAACCCGGATCCTCCGGTCTCCACCTCCCAAGTACTGGGATTACAAGCGTGTGCCACCAAGGAATGTAAACCAAGTTTGTCCTCACAATTCATTCACTCATGACAGTCTATTGCCACATCTCTGTCCCTAGCATGTATCTCAACTTGGCTCACTTCTCTTCACTTTCATTGCTACTGTTAAAAACACATGCATTCATACTTTGGTGAGCAGTAGGTGTCTACAACTTTATAACTCAACAAAAATGTTTTCTCTTGTTGTTATTCAGCTCTCAGTAATAAGACAGCATATGCCAAACACTGTTCTATACCATTTCAGTACAATCTATCTTTTAATCATTGGAGCAAATTATGAAATAGATATTATAATTTTCCTGTCACACATGAGGAAACTAAGGAACAGATTGTTTAAGAAATTTGCCCATGTCCAATAAGTGGTGGAGTGGGCAGCAAATTCTGTTTGTCTCTGGCCTCCTTGCTCTCAAAGTCATTTTACCTCATGCCTCCTCTATCCAATCTTTTCTTCTTCTTCTTCTTCAAAAAAACACTTCTATCCACCTGTCACTCAACCCAAATGCCTTTAACCTATTAGTGATTCCCCCCTTTTGCTATTTCAATTCTTCTCAACATATAATTATTGAATACATCTCCTTGACACCATATCCACCATCTTGCATCTGATTACTTCTTACCACCTTCAATGCCATTATCTTCTCACATGCCCTGCTCTTAAGCTCTGATCTACCTGAACAGTTGTAACAGTTTCTCAACTTTCACATATCCTAAAGTCCATTCTCCCTATAACACCCAGTGTGACAATTTAAAACCTAAATAAAGCTGTATTACTTTAGTTCTAAGGATGCTCCTTGCTGAAATCAAAATAAAATTGAAACTCTATTCCATTGCCTACTGGAGCCCACATAATTGGGTCCCTGCCTGACTTTCTGAGCCAAGCTCACCAGGCTGTGTTCCAGTTACATTGGCTTTTCTTCACTTTCCTGACCACACCAAGTTTTTTCTACCTTCTGAGCCTGATATTAACATTGCAGGATCATCTTATCTTATAGATATCAACTCAAGGGTAACAGCAGAGAGTCTTAGATTCATCCCCTTTATCAATGAACCACTCCTCTTCATGTATTTAACTCCCATCTGGAATCCACATTGTTTTGCCTGAGTTGACCTTCTGACTTTCCTCACTAGAAGGAAGGCTGGACAAGGGCAGAGAGCTGCATGTACTATCATCACTCCATTGTTAGCTCTTGGGTGTGCTTGGCAAGCAGGAGGTACTGAATTATTTTTAATAAATGAATGACAAAAATGATCCCAATCTCTGGGTTTATATCACTGAAAATTTTAAAGAAACCAATTTTAATCATTTTAGTACTTCATTAATATGTTTTTCAATTATACTCTTTTTATTCATGGTCTAATTGTTGTGATAAGTAGTAAAAAATATTGAGGTCTTATGCTAAATCTTTAAGTTTTCATAAAAGGTTTTATATATATTTATATATATTATATATTATATATATACCTTTGGGGTCTATGTTCCTATTTCACAAAAAGAAAATTGATATTAAGAGAAGCTAAGGACTTGCTCAGATCCATAAACAAAGGTTACAAAGTTGGGACTTACAGGTTTATCTCATTTTAATTTTCAAGCTGCTTCTAACTTATGGAGTTGTGCATCTAATAAGAGTAAGTAAATACTAATATACAAAGAAGAAAAGGAAAAACAAAACAACCTCTTCATACTCCAAACATGAAAGCCAAGAGGAAAACAGGTGCATTGTAGAAGAGAATGAGCAATAATTACAAATTTAATTTGTAATTATTTGCAATAAATTATTTGTAATTTAATAAATTACAAATAAATTATTTGTAATTTGTAATTATTTGTAATAAGGTGAGGGACTGGTAAATTGATTTCATACAAGAAGTAAGCTTTTGAAATTTTGTACAGCAACAGATGACAGAAAATGATTATTTAAATGCATTTAGATATTTTAAATAGTTTATATTACGATGGATAATAAGTTATTCAAGGAAAACAGAGTGTTTTTAAAATACATTCCTTACTTGAAAAGGCCAACATCAGGTAGGCTAAACACACCTTTCCTACTATACCCTTCATCAGGACTGTCAGACAAAGCACACCCTGTATACTGATAATGGGGGATTTAAATTTTCAGAAGAGGGTGTTTTGCTCATAGAAACATACCATATAATTACTCTATTCAAATCAATAGGTGAATGATTTGCCTTAATAATGTTTTTGAGAATCTCACATTGTTAAAACTGGTAGACTTTAAAAATGATTAAACCTTTTTGCAGTGCTGGGAATCAAACCCAAGGCTCTTTCACATGCTAGGTAAGTACTGAACTACTGAGCTACATCCCAGCCCTGAATATGTCTTTATTGTGACTATTTTTGGCTTAAGGTTATGCTTTCAAACTTTATACATATTACATATGTAGCCATAGTAGATTATTTTTAACTGCTATATAGTGAGTATGCAATTCTATGAAAATAATGTTTTATATATCATTCTCTTAGTGTTTGACATTTAAGCTGTTTTG
>PVJS01009600.1:0-49974 GCA_004027185.1 Glis glis
AAAAAAAAAAAAAAAAAAAAAAACAAAAGAAAAAAAAAACAGCATCGTCCTTTGGGATTTGGACCCTAATACCCATTCCCTGTAGCTGCCTGGGGGACCATCCCCCGGCCTGGGAGCAGGTCAGAGGTGTGGAGCTGCAGGTCTCACCCAGGTCAGGTTCAGCGCCTGCGTCTTGGCGAGGTCCCTGGGGGCATGTGTGTGTTTAAGATGCCCTGTCCTTATACTCACTCAGCGCCCAGTGGTACCGCGCACTCAAGGGCCTTGGGGAGGCTGCAAGAGGCCTCAAGCTGACTGTCACCCTTGGATGCCCTCATGGCGGGTTGTAAACATGCCTTCAGGGCCGGGCAGGTAGTGGGAGAAGACAAAGTAGCTCTTTTGAGGGGCAGTAGGACCTGTGCATCAGGGAGGCTGCCCCGAGTGAAGGTGGTCAGTCCAGGGTTTCAAAAACCAATGGCACACACCTGTAATCCCAGTACTCGGGAGGCTGAGACAGGAGGAGCACAGGTTCAAGGCTAGCCTCAGCAACTTAGCAAGACGCTTATCAACCTAGTGAGACCCTGTTTCAAACCAAAAGTAAAATAGGGCTGGGGGGGTAGCTCAGAGGTAGACCATCAGTACCAAAAAAAGAAAACCAACCCAGCAGCGACCCAGGAAGGGCCAAACCCACAAGCCCTTCGTGGGGATTTGGCCAAAGGGCCTCTGGTGTGAGCTCTCAGGGCACTCCAGCCTCCACGCCCTTCCCTGTGCTGAGCCTCCTCCCCTGCTGGCTGGGGGAGCCGCAGTGCCCCCACCCCCACTCTGTGCTGGGGCCTCAGTAGCTCCCCTCTCCTTTCCAGAGCTGCAGCAGTTCTACAACAACCAGGGCCGCCTCCCGGATGGCAGGGTGGTGCTGTGCTTCGGGGAGGAGTTTCCCGACACGGCCCCCTTGCGCTCCAAGCTCATCCTCGTGCAGGTAAGCACGGACAGGATCAGGTGATGCTTGCATTGGAGAAGAGGCAGCAGGGACAGGGGGTGTGTTATATCACCTGTGCAGGTGCAGAGGCTAGACCTTCCGCTGTGGGAGGTGGGCTCTTGCCACCTCCAAACCAGCTTCTCATGTTTGGGGCTCTCATAATCTGCGTGCGTGTGTGTGTGTGTGTGTGTGTGTGTGTGTGTGTGTGTGTGTTTGTGTGTGTGTTTTGTTCGATTGTTTTTAAAAATCAAAGCCTTTTCTGAAAGATTCCACCCGTTCGGTGGCTTTAAAGTCTGACAGATGAGGACTTGGCCAGCCCTTATTTAACTACAGTCAAAGAAATGAAACTCTCATGGTGGAATTCTGGGTGCTGGCCAGCCAAATTGGGGCAGTACTGGGAGAGTATGGACAGCTCTTTGCAGGAATACCACCTGCTGGGTTCCCTCTTGTGGGGTGCAGGCAGAAACTTTGGAGCCAGAGCTTTGGGATGGGGGTGATCAAATCAGGCCCCTGCCTCCCTTCCCATCTCTATCCCTGATTTTGTGCCTGGTCCCCCCAGATCGAGCAGCTCTACGTCCGGCAGCTGATGGAGGAGGCGGGGAGGAGCTGCGGCGCTGGTGCCGGCTCCATGCTGCAGGCTCCCGAGGAGCCGCAGCCCGATCAGGCCTTCCGGATGTTCCCGGATATGTGTACCCCCCATCAGAGGTCGTTTTTCAGAGAAAGCCAGCAGATCACGGTGTGAGCGGCGTCTCTCCTGGCACCCACCACCTGCGCTCGTGTCACAGTGGCTGTCACTATTCAAGGCCGAGGACCCCGCTAACGGAGTGGGGCGCCTCTTTGCTTGGATTTAGGGAGGACATGACCTCAGGAGTCCAGCGCGGGCACAGTTCCGCTGTTCAGATGAAAACATTGGAAACTTAACCGAAGAGTCTGGATGCCATAACTAGAAGCCGTGATAAAAACTTCCATTTTCTGTATTTTTCTTTAATTGTGATTAGTTGCTATGATTCTTTCTGGGCCATCATCTCCAGAGCTGTGTACCTTCCTCTGACTGGCGGACAGCTGCTTTGAGTAAAGGAACTTAGAGTTTAAAATCAGTTTGTAAACATAAGGCTCTATTTTTTTTTGATGGTCTTTATCTCGTTAGAGGTATAGGTTTATGATTTCATATGCTTGATGCTACCTGAAGCGTCTTTGTACTTTTAAGCTCTTTAATAAGATTGCAAAACAATTTAGATCCCAGCCTCCCTAAAAGAGGCAGACCCCGGGCTTGTTGTGTTCCCCCTGGACCCGGGGCCAGGAAAGCACGTCCGCGTCCGGGTGCCCTTGGTATGTTTTTATTTTCAGACCACGAAAACTTACCCTTTGGAATTTAATTGCCAGATAGCTGAGAGCTAAATTCATTCTCTCTGTAATTAAATCATCCCAGGTACCTCTTTTTCTTCTTTCTAAAAGCTTTCGACCTTCAAAAAAAAAATATTCGTACTTTCAGTTGTCATATTTTACAGGTCCTATTGTAAACGACTTTGAATCTTTTCTTTTTCTTCAAAGTGGGCAGGATGTAAACCCAAGTTTAAAAGCCACATGGATGCCTGAGCATTCCGCCGGCCCCTCTTTTTTCGGCTGTCGTGTTTGGTGCGGGGACACTGTCAGAGCGGGAGGCGTGGAAGGAGCATGCTAGCGTCTCACCTGCACGCTGTCCCAGGGTGCACAGGGTGGGCTGTGGCAGGGATGACTTGCCCTGCCCCGCACCTCTCTAGCAGGGAGCCGCAGACCCGTGGACCCACAGAGAAGTCCTGGTCCACCCCGGAAGAACTTGCCCTGCTTACTAGCAAATAAAATGACTTCCCACCCCAAATCGACCAGCGCATTCCCTCCATCGAGGTGTTGAGCGGAGTGCCTCGGTGGCCAAGGGCCATGTGGCCGCCTCACCAGCCCGCCGTGAGCAGAGATCTGCTGTACCCCAAGCCACCCTCAGACTGCTTCCAATGCCCACATGATTAAAAAACACTTGAACATGTTCTATTAAAACATGCTGTATTTTGTTAGATTGAGGCACCTTTCACCTGCCTGTGTGTCCCTGTAATATACCTCCAGCAGCCAAGACCAGGCCCTCTGGGTGCCTGGGTGGCACCCCACTTCCTGCCAAGTGTGAGCCCACATAGGGGCTTTGCTCTGGCTGAGTTGTTTCACAATGGGGGCCGACGCTCACCCAGCAGACTTGGGGAGCGGGGAGAGTCCTCTCCTTGCCATCTCTCCTGGGGGAGCAGAACCCCTTGTCTAGTTTTCCCCTTTAGACCCAGGCTGGGTCCCCTCCAAGCACGCTCAGCGTCCCAGTGAGGAGGAGAAAGACCCTCACTCAAGGGGGGAAGGGGTCAGACTTGGGTCAACCCCCGGTTCCGCCAGAGTCTCTGACTTAAGATCTGAAAGGCTGGAGTGTGCCGGGGCTCCCCCTGGCTCCTGCCGCATAGGCATCTCGTGGTGAGGCTTGGTGGCTGGAGGGCCACCGGTGACGAGTGCAGACATGAATGGGAAAGGCGTCGGCCGCGGTGGCCCTTCCCCGTGCACAGCATGGGGAGCATTATACTGAAGGGCGCCGGGCCTATTCGCGGAGGTGTTTGTAAGATAACAATAGACTTTGATCTCCAGCGCCTTTGAATGTTAAAGTACACATCTGTAATATGCCAAATGAGTATTTATTTTTGTATCCATTTAAACAACATATTGATCTTTCTTATTCCTTATTAAAATAAAATGCTCTTTTATAAAGCCAATGTGTCCTTTCTCTCTATCTCTCTTTTTGGTACTGGGGATGGAACCCAGGGTTATTCTACCTCCAAGCTACACCCTCAGCCCATTTATTTATTTATTTATTTATTTTGTTTTGAAACCGAGTCTTGCTAAGTTGCTGAGGCTGACCTTCAACCTGTGATCCTTCTGTCTCAGCCTCCCCAGTAATGGGATTACAGGCATACACCACCATGCCTGGCCTCTTTTTTTTTTTTAAGCCACTGTCAAATATTTTATAACACCAAATTCTAGGGTCTTGAGGGAGAATTATAAAATAATATGAGACTGTAATTTTAAGGCTTTTTTTTTTACTCATTCCCCAAAATGATACCATATTTTTGGTGTGTGTATGTGGTGCTGGGGATTGTGTGGTGCCAGGGGCATTCTACCTCCGAGCTACACCCCCAGCCCTTTTTATTTTTTGTATTTGGAAACAGGCTCTCACCAGGTTGCTGAGCATCTCACTACTTGCTGAGGCTGTCCTCGAACCTCTGGTTCTCCTTTCTCAGCCTTCCAAATACTGGGGTTACAGGCATGCGCCACCACGCCCAGCCCCAGTGCGATATCAGAAAGGTGTGGAGATGCATGTGCGTGGCCGGAACTCCTTGGAGAGGGTGCAGTCACGCTGTGTTTTCAAGGGCACCAGAGGCCTGGCTGGGTTTCTGTGAGCTGACTGATGGGTATGCAGAAGGGCGTGGAGGAAGGAAGTGGGGGGCTGCATGGACAGCGCCGTCCTGGAAGCCACCAGAAAGGATCTGTAGGAGGACGGGCTAATGGGTTTGGCCACAGTGATGGCGATGGGTCTTTCCATTCATGCACATACTGGTGCTGGGTCCTGGGATGCAGGGGACACAAGGGACCCAGGCCGGCCACTGGGGAGATTGTTTCTGTTCACTGTAGGTGACACAGATGCTGGGAAACCCAGGTGGAGCAACGTCACCCGCACCCTTCCCGCAAGTCTCTCTGTTCTTGGCCCCCCTAGAGGCCCATGAGACCGGGCCTATTATTCCCAGCTTATGGATGAGGAAACTGAGGCACAGGCCATGCTTGGCCAACCTTACACCACTTGTGTCCCAGGAGCACAGCTTGGTGGGAGGGGCCCCGCAGCAGGACCCTTCTGCCGTTCTTGAGCTGGGAGGCTTGCTGGCACCCCAGAAAAAAACAGTAGCCGGCCAGTGGCTGACTTTCTCAGACATCTTTGCAGTGACTCATGGTAACTCCCCTAACTGCGACTAGGAGTTTGTTTATAAGCAGCTCTTCTCTGGCCCGTGGGGTCAGGGCCAAATGTAGAACGTTTTGACATTGTTTGCGCCCCTACAGCTCAGCACCCCGTGTAGTGTAGATGGGGACCGATCCTTCTTCAACTCCTGCAGCGGTCTCTGAGGGAGGGGAAGGGAGGCATGATTTTCTTTTTGGAGGCGGGAATTTGGGGACGGGGATACTTCAGTAAGAACAGGGGGTTCTGGGGAATGTGAGGGCGCAGGTCATGAGCTAACTCTTGCCACATCCACCTGGATACAGAATTCTTGTTTTCTTTTGTAATGTCCGGAAGGTTGAAGACGATGACCCTGGTATGCGCATCCACAGGACCTGCTGGGCCCAGGAATCCTGGGAGAGTCCTCAGGCAAGGGGCTGACCAGGAAGCCGTCCCTGTGCACTGCGGAGACTCTTTCTCTGCACAGAGCAGCAGATGAAGGAGCAGGAAGGAATTAACCCAGGCCAGTGATTCAGGCTCTCCACAATAGAAAGTTTTGCAACCGAATTACTCAGAAGCACTTAGAAGCTCTTTCTAAAGAGCGATCTATAATTAAATGGCTGTAATTCTAACAACCCCGTGGGCCGAGTGGGGGAGGGGCGGTTTCACAGTGGAAAAATCTGGCTGCTTAGGAAGAAAACAGCAAATGTCCCAACCCACGGGGCACGCGCTGTCTCCGTCTTTCCTTGGACACACTCGCTGTTCAGTGGCATAACACAGAAGGTCGCTGTCAGGGGAAGAAACTCACTTCGCCCGGCTCCTCCCGAGCCCACGCGGGCTGCTGTGACTCCCCGTGGTGCGGCTGGGGTGAGCGGTGCCCCCAGGAGCCAGTCTTCTCAGATCCAGCTCGTGCACCCAGGAGTCGAGAGCTACGAGTGCGCTGTTTCTTTTCTGCCTTTCAGTCTGGATGGAGTCGTCAGGAATGGGGATGCTCAGTCATCCCTTTTCGCGTAGCAAGCTGCCCCCAGACACATTTCTTCTGACCTGGCTTTTGCAGGTCAGAATTGGGATGGGGTGCAGCGACCTTGGCTTTGCTCTGCTCAGCAGTGTCTGGGATCTGAACTGGGAAGACCTAACAGCAGAGGGGGACTGGAGTCCTGGGGGAAGCACCTGCTGGCTCTTCCCTCACAGTTCTGATGTCATGGCTGGGAGGACGTGAAGGCGGGCGCAGCTGGGTGGAGTGAGGGTTTCCTTTTTTTTTTTTGGCACTGGGGATTGAACCCAGGGGCGTTCTACCTCCAAGCTACGCCCCCAGTCCTTTTTATTTTTTGGTTTGAAACAGGGTCTCACTAGGTTTGCTGAGGCTGGTCTCGAACCTATGATCCTCCTATCTCAGCCTCCCAAGTACTGGGATTATAAGTGTGTGCCACCACATCTGGCTTAGGCTTCCTCTTAATATGGTGGCTTTGGGGCTACCTGGTAGAACATCCTCTCTTTCACTTGTCCATCCCAAGTGCCTTAGAAAGATTTTTTTTTTGTTAAATCTTCCGTCCTTTCCCTTGCATCCTGACTCCTTTCTGACCCTGTCCCTTGAGTCCTTCTTGGCCTGCAGAGCTCTGAGGGTTGTTCTACCACTGAGCTACACGCCCAGACCTTTTTATTTTGAAACAGGGCCTCACCAAGTTGCTGAGACTGACCTTGAACTTGTGATCCTCCTGTCTCAGCCTCCCAAGAACTGTAATCCCAATACCGTGCCCAGTTAACATGCTTAATTTTATAAATAGTTATATGAATTATTGAAGTAATCACATAATTATACAATTCTTAGATAACTGTAATTATATAAGTAATGATAATTCAATTTTAAGTAGCTCCCAGGTGATTACTTATAGACCATCTGCTCTGGTCTGTGGATGAGGCCCACCTTGTCTCCTCTTTGACTCTAGCTCTCTGCCCAGTGCCTGGAGGTATACAGTGGTGCTCACTTAATGTTGCCTGAGTTGCAGTGACGTTGTTGTGTGAGAGACCTGCATGGCACACACCTGAGCCAGAGGGACTTGGAAAAGAAAAAGGAAACGAAAATAAAAATCTCCCATCAACACAGAGGAGGGAGGGACCCGGGTTGTCTTCTTGACCAGTTTTTGGGAAAGAAAATCACGGTGCGTTTGCACAGCCAAGGTGTCCCACTCCTCCCCAGGCGTCTGCGAAGTGGCTCTTTGAGCTCCTCTCACCCCTGTGTCCCGGGCCAGGCGTTGAGCAACCGGTGCCGGTTAGAAGTCCCGAGCCCAGAAATAAAATGACTGTTGGTCTGGGGTCCTTGCACGTTTGCCCCGCGCCCCGCCCGAGGCAGAAGGCCGTGCGGGAGGAAGCAGATGGCCGGCCCACTGCGCATTGCAGAACAGCCCCACTGCAGGCTGCGGGGCGATTGCGTCAGGGCCAGACTGGGCTGCAGGCAGAGTCAGGGACCCCGGGGCTGAGCCTCAGGACCAGCCCGAGAGGAGGGAGACAACTTGGGGAAATGTGCCAGAGTTCTTACGCAGGTCCCGTGGGCTGAAAAGGGCATACATGGGCCGAGAAGTCAGCTAGACCTAGATTCAAATCCTAACTCCTCACTGATGGGCTGTGTGAGGTTGGGGACAGGACTTGCCCTCTCTGAGTTTCAATATCCTTGAACACAAAGTGTTCATCATTGCTGTATCCCGTGGATGCTGCGGGTACTTGTCCTGACCTCCTGGGGTAGCTGTGAGGATTGCATGAGATGGTCCGTGGAAAGTGCTGGAACAGGTGTCCATACAATGTAAGTGCTGGGTCACTGCTGGAGTAATCCCAGGCATGTTTTCTTGTCAGCGGCAGCGGGAGAACCCGGCCCAGCCCTAAGGAGTGGCGTTTCTCAGCAGCTGAGGCTACTTTTCATGATCTTTGGTGCGTGCCCCTTTTTCTAGCGACCCCTCGCTGCTGGCTTAGGGCTGCTCCCGATGTCGCTGTAGTGACTTGGTGGCCTGGGAAGGCCAGCTGAGTTCTGCTTCGTCCTGGGTCATGGCTGCAGAGGTTTCTCTCCTGGCTTGGATGGCTGTAGGGAGGGGTCCTCTCCCTATGGATGGTCTCCCAGATCAGTGACGAGCAGGTGCTTAAACCGTGCTGGCTCCTTCCTCAACGACCAGCACTCCGGCGCACTGCTCCGGCCTCTCCCTGCGGCAGGTGATGCGGGTGGCAGCCCGGGAGGCTGCTTAGCAGGCGCGGAGTCGTCTGGGAGCGAGAGGTCTTGCAAAGGGCCTCTTCCGGAGGCCGCTTCATGAGGACGCTGGGCGCCCGAGTAGTTGGGGTCCGAGCTCGGTTTGCTGGACGTCCTCCGGCTGTCGTCTCAGGAGACGGAGCTCCTGGACGGAAACAGCCCACAGTGGGGCCGCGGCAGGAGCTCAAGGGAGGAGAAGGCCGTGCACCTGCACCCTACTTTCTCTGGAGTCTCCCGGGTCAGCTGTGTCCCACCCCCGTCAGTGACTCTGGCTCCTCGATCTTTGTCCTGTGGGCACTGCCACCTTTGGGGGACAATCCTGTTATCGCTCATCTTGTGCTGTATCTTTTGGTTTCCTCAGCCCAGATGGCAGCGAATTTGGCTGCAGATGGGTCTGGCTGGCCATGGTGCGAGGACAGAGTTGAGCCCTTGCGACAGAGGCCTTGTGGCCCCCTCCTAAACCCTCACCATCTATTAGACTCTCCATGGTTCTACTGAAGTTTGCTGACCTCTGCGGAGAACCACCCTTCCTATGTCTGTCCCTCTGCAGATCTCCATGGGACCAGGCTCAGGGAGCATACCAATGGCTGCCCACAGGGCCCTGCTGAGGGTCACTGGATCATCGTGACACCCTGTGGGGACGGTACCCCCGTTTTCTCCATTGTGCACATGGGAAACTGAGGCACAGGGAGGCCGAGTAACTCAGATGAGGTTGGTAACACACTTGGCTGGGGTGGGGTGGAGGTCAGAGTTGGGAGGCCTGAGTCAGAGGCTTTGAAGATGGAGGCAGACTGGGAGCCAAGGGACTCGGGGGGCCTCCAGAGGTTGACAAAGGCCGGGAGATGGACTATCCCCTGTGTCCCCAGAAGGTACCAGACCTGCCGTCCCATTTTGTATCTCTGACCTCTAGAACAGTACAAGAATAAATGTGTGTTGTTTTAAGCCAAAATGTGTGGCCATTTTTTGTAACAAACTTGGACAGACCCTGTGTGAGCAGATGAGGAGACCGAGGACAGAGAGCGGGCGTCAGGGGCCCAGGGTTCCGTGTGGGACGCGCCACCGTCACCACGCCCTCTGCTGCTTCTTCCCCACACCTGGTTGCTCTTTGTCCTTTCCAGTCAGCCCGGCTGACCTTCTCTCAGGGGAGTCACACTGCCCCCCACACTGCAGGGACATTGGGGTAAAAACCCCAAGTTGAAAATAGCTTCTCACTTTGCTTGGCTAAGTTTCTGCTTCTCTGCCCGCTGTGGGGCCGCAGGCTCTCGAAGCCACTTCCTTTGGCTCACTGCTGCCAGTGTTGTCCCCACTGGCGTCTGCCTTCTGTCCCATGCTGTGGGCTCAGACATCCGGGCACCTGGAGCTGTTTCTCTTTGGGAAAACTCCTGTGTTCCCTGCCCAGGCCGTGGCTTGGGCACCTCTGGTGTGGAGGTTCGCTGTCTTTTTTCTTTCTTTTCGTTTGATGGTCTTTCTGGTTTTGAGGTTGAAGTTGGTGTTTCCTTTGTCTCTGAGTGTGAGCTTTGACCCCGATGCCGTCTCCGCCAACAAGTTCTTTCCACTCAAAACCACCCCATGCCCAGCGTCTTCTCGCGAAAATTCCCTTCTCTTCCCTCATGTGCTTGGGCTTGACCTAAATAAAGGCGGCTTGTCATGGAAAATGTAAATGACAACTTCGCACACGTTGTCTTAGGTTTTGTGGGAGGAAAAGAATTATTTTTAAATGAGGCTGGCAATTTCTGTTTCATTTCACATAGAATTGTCTTAAAAGTGCCCAGAACATGACAGACATGTGTGTCCGTGCATAGTGACTCAGACTTATGGCTGTGACTATGCATCCAGTCTACTTCTTGGCACACAGTAGGCACTTGAGGGATGTTTGCTGAATGAACAACCAAATGAATGGATGTATGAGTGGGTGAGCAATGGATTCCAAAGTGTCTGGAATGTTCCAGAGCTGCTTGTCACCCTCTTCCCTCAGCGGAACCTGAGCCCTGCCACCCATCCACACACCATCTATCCACTCACCATCCATCCATCCATCCATCCATCCAACCATCCAACCCACCCATCATCCATCCATCTACCCATTCATCATCCATCCATCCATCCATTATCAACGCACCTATCCATGCACCCCTCTATTGAGCCAAGTTCAGTGCCAGGATTGGGGCACAGGATCAAGTCACCGCTGCTCTCAAGGAGCCTACAGTCTTGGTGGCCCCACAAGATTCCAGCCTGACTTTTGCTTGGAGCCTCCAGGCCTTTATGGCTTGGCCACCTCTCCTGGCTATTGTTGTAGGTCTTGGTGATCTTCGTAGGACTTGGAGTCTCTCTTGGAGGTCTCTCTGGGACTTGGTATCTCTTACAGATCTCTGTAGGGCTTGGAGTCTCTCTAGGAGGTCTCTCTGGGACGTGGTGTCTCTCTAGGAGGTCTCTCTGGGACTTAGAGTCTCTTGGAGAGCTCTGTGGGTCTTGGGGGGGGTCTCAGAGTCTCTCTGTGGTGTGTTGGGTACAGAAGATGGCTCAAGGTCAGACCATCACATTTGCATTTTTTACCATTTTGGGTCTCGGTTTTGCAAAGGAAACTTTTCTGGAAGTCTTTAAAAAAACTGAAGAAAAAAAAAGTACAGGAAATCGTGTCTTGTGTTCTTAGCTAATCTTGTGCTAATTTTGAACCTGGCTTTCTTTCTTTTTCCTGAGCCTGTCTGGAGAATGAATCGAGGGGCGTCCTGCACAAAGCGGCAGCCCCAGTCCCCACCCTGAGGGGAGGGTCTGAGGACACCCCTCGGAGCAGGCTGGCCAGTGGTTAGGTCGATGGGCAGCGGAGAGCCGGGGGCCAGGGCCGGCTGTGAAACGGCACTTACTCTTCCCAGGGAGCCCCAAAGAGGGCTGGAAACAGCCTCATGTTCTGGAGGTGAAGGATGTGGGCGCCCGCTGCTGGCCTCGGCCAGGGGCGATGCTCCGGGGGCCTGGCTGTGAGTGCCACTCACTCGGGGGCCAGCAGCCGGGCTGGAATCCTGGCTCCGCGGCCCCGCCGTGGGCAGCCCTTCGCGCTCCGAGCGTGGGTGACCCCGGCGCTCCTGTTTCTCAGGGGTCCCATGCAGGCGAGCGGAACACAGGCAAGCACCGGGCCCGGCTGTGAAGCCCACTCTCTTGGCCCTTCCCAGGTGGCAGGGCGGATGCAGATGGCCAGAGAAAGCCCCCGATGAAGAAACTGGGGCGTCCAGCTACTCTGGAGGGGTGAGGGCGAGCAGAAGGGGGGCCGCGGCGACAGCTGTGTTTCTCTGGGAGACCACTCCGGGTCAAGAGAAACTGTCCCTGGGCCTGGTCACTCTTGGGTGACCCGGCCAGCTGGGAGTCAGGTTACTTCATGCCACGTCCCGGGGTTGTGCGTTTGTGTGTCCCCGGCTGGGGCTGGGTCTTCTTGCCTGACTATGTCTACTCCCACGGTGGAGCCACCAGCCTGGGCCGACAGACTCCAAATCCACGTCTTTGGTGCCACTGTGAGGGTTCCGGACCTGTCCAGGGAGCGTCCCCAGAACTCCTGCTCAGACAGCCCATGGGCACCCCACAGTCGGTGTCACCCCAGGCTCCTCACTGCGACGCACTCCTGCACCCTAAGTCCGCTCTACCTCCTGGCTTCCGCGTCTCAGTGAGGGTCGGCGGCAGAGACTGGACTCTCTTCAGGCCACAGCCATCTCCTGTGGGGTTATGGCCACGGCGGGGTGACAGTGCCCCTATAAACATCGGTCATCTATCTGATCAGTCGCGGCTGCCCAGCTCAACCCGCTATTGCCTCAAAGCAGCGCTGTCCACAGGGTGGCCACCAGCCGCCAGTGGCCATTTAAGATTCAAATTAATGACTTCAGAGTCATGACACCCTCCTGGCTGCCTTCCATGAACTCCTAAGGCTTGCTTCTCTGCTCCATTAGCCACACGGGAGCCAGAGAGAATGTTCTAGAACTTGACTCCTGTGGGGTCAGTCTCTCCTCTAGTGGCCCCTGCACTCACTGGCTCCCAGGTGCGTCCATCCACAGGTGCAGTCCCCTCCCGTACAGGAGCCTCACTGCAGCCCTCCACCCCGCGGGCCTCGGGCCTGGCCTCTGCCACTCCTAGCAGCTCCACACCTGATCCTGGGCCCTGAGATGTGAGCGCGCTCCTGGCCTAGCTTCCTCCACCCGCCACAGCTCTGCCTTGCACGAGGCCGGGGGTGCCGGGCACCACAGATGTGTGCGAGGCTCACTAAGCTTAAACAGTAGCATTCTTTTCTTGCTGGTACTTGACTGGGTCTTGTGCTGAATTTTGTTATCTTTCTTTTATTTTTATTTATTTTTATTTTTATTTTTGCAGTACTGGGGATTGAACCCAGGGGCGTTCTACCTCCGAGCTACACCCCCAGCCCTATTTTTTATTCTTTATTTTGAAACAGGGTCTCACTAAGTTGTGGAGGGCCTCACTAAGTAGCTGAGGCTGGCTACAAACCTGGATCCTCCGTTCTCAGCCTCCCAAGTACTGGGATTACAAGCGTGCGCCACCACGCCCGGCTGGATCTTTCTTTTAAAGAGGGACCCTCTTTCAGTTGTTCAAACGGCAGGCCCACGAGCCCAGATCTACTCTGGGAAGTCGCTTGGCCCTGATGACCTCAGTTTCCCCATCTTTGAAATAGGAATAATAGGACCAACCTCACTGGATGTCTGTAGGATCAGATAAGAAAACGGATCAGATACAGAAAAGATGTTTCTCTGTATAAGACGTGGAGCGGGGTCAGGGAGCCGTACCCGGATGCCGAACACTGCCATCTGATCCACAGAACAAACACCTCCTCCATAATCATGTCTATTACTCAGATTAATAGTATTAATGAATAGAGTAAGAGTTGGGCTGGCTTACTCCTCTACCCCGCCCCCCCGGACGGGGTGCATGTTCTTAGTGCCCATTTTACAGATGGGGAAACTAAGGCTTAGCAAGGAGACATGACCAGCATGTCAGGCAGCTGCCCACTGGTACAGCCAGGTCTGTGTGGCTCAGGGGACACGCCATCTCCTCCAAAGGCCATCGAGAGAGGATTCTGCCTGCAGGACATTCCCTCTCGGTGGCGCAGAGTCCCTGGCTGCGAGGGCGGTGTCAGGGCTGTGTGACCGGCTCCCGTCCCGTCCCTGTCTCTTCTCCTTTCTATTTCAGCTCTTCTCATTCTGAATTTCGTTTCAGCTCAGGTTCCCACCTTGGCACTCGCACCGGAGGGGAGAGCGGAGTTTCAGGGCCTTGCTCGCTAAGGTGTTTCCGTAGCGAAGGGCGCCCACTCCCGCGATTACTCACGCACCTTTCTGATAAGAAAAGCGAAAAGACGAAGTTAAAAGCTGAAGACGCCCAGGGACTTCCTGAATCCTGCTCCCCATGTCCGGCCCTCAGGAACAAGCGACTCCCAAAAAGGAGAGGTCGGTGGAAGTCCCGTGTTTCGTTGGCGGTGGAAGGGGAACTGGTCGGGGCAGGTTTGGTTTCAGGATCTCACCTCCCTCGCCAGCGGGGGCCGGGGAGGGTCCCCTGGTCACCTGTGTCCTCCTGCGCGGCCGCGGGCCTTGCTCTTGCAACACCAGCTGCTGAGGTTTCTGTGGCCCACCCGGCCAGAGGCTACCCAGGTGCTGTGGGCAACACATGGGGGGCTAAATTAAACCCCTGGGAAAAAACCACCACCTCACCTGGACTGTCTTTTTCAGACCTCGTCTCTGGACCCACACCCTGTAACTGACATCGCAGCCTGGCAGCAGGCCCCTCCACAAGGGCCACATGTCCCGGGCCTGGGTCCTGTCTCCCCCACTTACATGCTGGGTCATCGCGGCTCAGTTTCCTCACCTGTCCAACAGGGTCATGTTTAGGACCTACCTCCTGCAGGGCCTCGAATGCCTGTAAAGAGGTTCTCCTTGGGACAAACATGTCATGGAATAAATGTGGAAGAAATATCTAAACGAGGGGCAGCAGAGACGTTCCTAAAATCCTCCTCACTGGAGGGATTTGATACACCCGCTTTATCAGGAAATAATTTTAAATGTACAGAAACGTTATAAGAACAGTACCGAGCCGGGTGTGGTGTCACACACCTGTAATCCCAGTATTTGGGAGGCTGAGACAGGAGGATCTCAGATTCGAGGCCATCCTCAGCAACTTAGCATGAGCACGGGCATACACTTTACCCAGATCCACCTGTTATTTTGCAACCGTCTTATTGGGATGGAATTCACATACTACATACTTTACCCAAGTAAAGTGCACACAGTTTGGGTGGGGGTGTAGCTCAGTGGTGGGCCACTTGCCCAGCATGCATGACACCCTGGTTCCAATCCTACTGCTTAAAAAAAGAAAAGAAAAAAAAAGCAGGATTCAGTGGTGTTTACTGTATTCACAGAGTTGTGCAACCGTCGCCACAGTCAATTTTAGAATGTTTTTCCTCCCTCTTCCTCCTACAGCCCCACATCCTTTAGCAGCCGCCCCTCACCTATCGTTGATATTTTTTTCTTCAAGTGTCAATACTTTATGCACTCTTCTGAGCTGTGGTTTCCAACATTTCTGAGTCTTAGAGACCCTTTTAAACATGAAAATGCTCCACAGAGGCTTGTGTCCAGTCATTTACATGGAGTACCCGTCTCTGGCCAACCCTGGTACTAAGAGCCGACAGAGCCGTGCAGACCTGGCCCTGCAGTTGCCTGGTAGCAGGGGCCAGACATGATCAGGGGCTGGGAGGAAGCGGGGGTCCAGGGAAGGTGTGAGCAGGGACATTAGAGGGGGCGCTGGAGAGCTCAGAGGAGCCTCACCCCGGCAGTGAGGGCAGGGTCCAGAGCCCCTGTCCTGGATTTTGTGCTGAGAGAAATAAGACATGGCCTCCTTTCTGTTTAAATCCACATGGTGCTGCCTAGGGAGCAGGGATGGATGGGTCTGAGGTCCGTGCATGGCCTGTCTCACATCACGGGGCCGTCTTCAGGGCAGTGCCATGCCGGCAGCTCCTGGGGACCATGGGCAGCATGGGGAGGTGGTGGGCCCCAAACCCCAAGTCACTCTCCTGGGTAAGAAAGGTAGCTGTCATTTGTTAGATACTTCCAGTGCCCCAAACACTGCCGAGTGCTGCAGAGGCCTGCGCTCAGTCAGTACTCTCAGGACTGCAGGGTATTGGACTCAGCTTCCGGTTGCTGCTCTGACAAAATGATGGCAGGCTCGGTATCTCAGGACAGCACGGATTTAGGATCTCCTGGTCCTGGAGGTCGGAAGTCTGATCTGGGTCTCACTGGGCTGACACCAAGGTGCAGGCAGGCCTGGGTCCTTGTGGAGGCTCCGGAACAGTCTGCTTTCTTTAACCTAGGGGCGTTCTACCTCCAAGCTACACCCCAGCTCTCTTTATTTTTTATTTATTTATTTTTTTTTGCAGTACTGGGGATTGAACTCAGGGGCGTTCTACCTCCGCGCTACACCCTCGGCCCTATTTTTTATACTTTATTTTGAAACCGGGTCTCATGAAGTTGCGGAGGGCCTCACTAGGTAGAGAGAGAGAGAGAGAGAGACAGGGAGAGAGAGAGAGAGAGAGAGAGCTGAGGCTGGCCACGAACCCGGATCCTCCAGTCTCCGCCTCCCAAAGTACTGGGATTACAAGCGTGCGCCAGCACGCCCGGCTCTCTTTATTTTTTATTTTGAGACAGGGTCTCGCTAAGTTGCTGAGGCTGGGCTCCAACCTGTGATTCTCCTGCCTTAGCCTCCCAAGTACTGGAATTACAGGCGTGCGCCACTGTGCCTGGCTTTCTCGACTTTTCCAGCTTCTAGAGGTGCTTGCATCCCTTGGGCTCGTGGCCCCTCCCTCCATCCTCCAAGCCAGAGGTGCCTGCTGAGTCTGCCCTTCACTTTGCTCTGACTCTCTCTGCCCTACCCCCTCCTCCCCCCATGGTAAAGGACCCCGAGTCCACAGGCGTACCTGCAGGGCCCAGGAGGTCTCTGTCTTCAGCCAGTGATATGGAGGGTCCTCCAACGACTAAGAATGGAGCCACCATACGACCCACCTGTGCCCCTCCTTGGTATCTTCCCAAAAGAATTAAAGTCAGCATACTATACTGACATATGCATACCTGTTTATTTTTTTTATTTTTATTTTATTTATTTATTTTTTTTTGCAGTACCGGGGATTGAACCCAGGGGCGTTCTACCTCTGCGCTACACTCCCGGCCCTATTTTTTTTTTTATACTTTATTTTGAAACCGGGTCTCACGAAGTTGCGGAGGGCCTCACTAGGTAGAGAGAGAGAGAGAGAGAGAGAGAGAGAGAGACAGGGAGAGAGAGAGAGAGCTGGGGCTGGCCGTGAACCCAGATACTCCGGTCTCCGCCTCCCAAAGTACTGGGATTACAAGCGTGCGCCACCACGCCCGGCCATACCTATGTTTATAGCTGCACAATTCACAATCGTCAAGTTATGGGACCAGGCTAGGTATCCGTCAACAGATGAATGCATAAAGAAAATGTGGTATATACACACAATGGGGGTTTTCTTTTCTTTTCTTTCTTTTTAGTACTGGGGATTGAACCCAGGGATATTCTACCTCCAAGCTACACCCCCAGCCCTTTTTATTTATTTATTTTTTTGCACTACTGGGGATTGAACCCAAGGGCATTCTACCTCCGAGCTACATCCTCAGCCCTATTTTTTATTCTTTATTTTGAAACAGGGTGTCACTAAGTTGCGGAGGGCCTCACTAAGTAGCTGAGGCTGGCCGCGAACCTGTGATCCTCTGGTCTCAGCCTCCCAGGTACTGGGATTACAGGTGTACACCACCATGCCCAGCACCCGATGGAGTTTTACCCAGCTGTGGAGAAGAATGAAATGACGTCATCCGCTGGAAAATGGGTGGAACTGGAGGACATCATGCTGAGCGAGATCAGGCAGACTCAGAAAGTCAAGGGTTATATGTTTTCTCTCTCCTGTGGAAGCTAGAGAGAAAAAAGGAATAAAAAGGAATCTCATGAAAATAAAAGGGAGACCAGTAGAGTAGAGGATGGGGAGTAGGGAGGAAGGGGTGCGTCACGGACAGTGTCGATGTTGATTGATTGATTAGAAGTCTCTCTCATGAATGACATGGATTCAGAATAATTTTTGGAAAAAATTATTATTAGAGAAACAGGGCGATTGAGGGGGCTGGGGAGGAGAGAGGTCTCCTACATCTCCTTCCACCAGTGTCTTTCTTTTGTTGACGGTTTTAACCAAAACATCGTAAGAAATGATTAATCACAGGAAACAGCAAAGCAGCCATGGGATGAGTCAGGGAAAAACATTAAGGTAGTCACGGAGGAATCAGGGAAGGAAAGGGGAAACAAGGAAGATGTCAGGGTCCCTGCTTGCCATCAGGGTCCCTGCTTATCGGTCCCATTTTGGTCCCTGGGTGGGCAGTTTGTGCCCCTCTCAAGTCGGACTGAGGTGACCTTAGAACAGATGACTAAGAAGGCTCCCAACAGAGGTGGCCCAAGGGGGGTAACTTGGGAATGGAACCAACCAAACCACGTTATACGCATGTACGAATATGTCATAATGGATCCCACTATTAGATACAATTAAAATCCACCCATAAAAAATAAATGAGTAAAAAAGATCAGCTGGTGAGCGACCTCCGTCCCACTAGCCGTAGGTCCTGTCCGCCCTTGTTACCTGGTAGTCGTCGGTTCTGGGGTTTAGGACGTGGGCATCTATGGGGACCACTGCCTACCACAGTTATGTTCTACTCATTGTTTCTATTTTGCAGTTGAAGAAATTGAGGCTCCCAATGATCGGGTAGCTTGCCTCCATCGAGTGAGCGAAGGCCGGACAGAGCCCCCTGGACCTGCGCGGCACGTCTGAGGACCGCCCTCCTCTGCCTCCATCCCTGCAGCCCCGCCGGCCTGACTTCCTGGTTCTCACTCCACAACGCGGGGCGCGCCCCATTCCTGTAGCCTGAGCAGATGCAGAAGCCACAGGCGAAGCTGGTGGGCCGCGCGCTGCACACTCCCGGCCCCCGCGTCTGCAGATGGGCTCCAGCCAAGGCCTCCGTCCTCTTTCCACTCCGGTTTCTGTTCAGTTAATGGAATGCACGGGTTGGGTGCTGAGCGGAGGACAGCTGGGGACACAGAGGGAGGTGAAATTAAGAACCTTCGAGATGCCTCTGATGCTCATTTGGGACGTTCATTAAAAGCCCTGGCCTCTTGGAGGATGAGTTTCCATCTGTGGGCTTGTGGATGGTTTGGGAGAGAAGGCTACAGTGTCACATTCCAAGGACGGGGAGCTGGGAGGTTTGGAGGGGATGAGCTGGAATTATAGACTGCAGCTTTAGTGAGGAGCGACCCCAAGGTACTGTGTACTGTGCTGGCCCCACATGGAAGGAGCGGGGATCATAACTCAGCTGGCTCCGGAGCCCGCCCACCCCCGCTGGAGGTCCGGCTGGCCAGGCCATGGAGGCGATGCTGCGGCGGCTGGGGAACACGGGCCCCTATGGCCTGCTGCTTGTCAAAGGCCCTGGACAGGCTCCTGCCACATCTCAGGAGATCCGCTCTGAATTCTGCTTTCTTCTTTCTCTCCAATACCTCTCCTGCAGCCATGTTTCCCTCCAAAGATTCCAGCAGCCACCAGAAGGCAGGCTTGGGCAGGAGATGGTGGGCTTGTAACCTGGGGCTACAAGCCTTGGGCCTTCTGGGAGGGTCCATGTGAGCCCAGACTCCAGCCGGAGTCACCCAAGAGCCCATTAGAATCAATGCCCCAGCTGGGCGTGGTGGTGCATGCCTGCAATCCCAGTACCTAGGAGGCTGAGACAGGAGGATCACAGGTTTGAGGACAGTCTCAGTAAAGTAGCAAGACTCTCAGTAACCTGGGGAGATGCTGTCTCAAAATAAAAAATAGGGTTGGGGGTATAGCCTGGAGGTAGAATGCCCCTGGGTTTAATCTCCAGTAAAACACACACACACACACACACACACACACACACACACACACACTAAAATGAAATGAAATGAAATGAAATAATATTAAAAAAAAGAAATGCCTGATTTTTGCCCCTCAGGCCAGAATCAGGAGCTTTGTGTCCCAGAGTCTGGAGGGCACACCAGGCCCTGTTGTCTGAGGGCAGCGAGGCTGAGAACCCTGTCCAAGGCTCTCCTTAAAATCTACAGACCCACCGAGGCAGGAGCAGGGATGGATCGGGGTTTGGGGTTCATTTTTATGTTTTTTTTTCTGGATGTTCTGATTAATTCATTAATTAATTTGGTACTGGGGATTGAACCCAGGGGCGTTCTACCTCCGAGCTATACCCCCAGCCCTATTTTTTTATTCTTTATTTTGAAACTGGGTCTCACTAAGTTGCGGAGAGCCTCACTAAGTAGCTGAGGCTGGCTGCGAACCCAGATCCTCTGGTCTCAGCCTCCCAAATACTGGGATTACAAGTGTGTGCCACCACGCCCGGCTCCTGAATTTACTTTTGAAATAAATCATTTTAAAACATAACAGGAAGATACAATCAATATAGTATTTCCTAGACTCCTGTCACGTAGAAGCTACGCTAGAGCCGGCTGAGGAAGCCCGCGGTCCTTTCTGCAGCTGGGCTCGGCCCTGGGGGTGGGCATGCTGGCCGCGGTTGGGCTCACAAGGGGCGGGCAGCCAGCCCGGGCTCAGACGTCTCCACCTCGAGGGGCGACTTAGCAAAACCCAGGGGCCTGCCCTGCTGACCATGTCGCCCCATGATGTGGACAGCAAAGGCTGTCTCAGCTGTGAGGGTTGGGAGTGGGGTGGCCTGACTAGGCCCCCCTGGTGGGTGTGGGTGTCCCCACTGGCTTCCATGCTGCTGGGGACGGCGAGGCCAGGCTGATGACCACCCTCCTCCCCACGGCTCTGCAGCTTTGCAGAGGGGCCCGGGGCACCCCACTTTCCTTTGGGCCGTTCTGCCTGCCCAGCTGGAGTGAGTCCCTCATGTCCACCTTTCCCCCCAGCACTCATCCCTCACCAGCCCCTCCATTCTGATGTTCCTAGGAGTGGGGGCTGGGGAGCATTGAGAGATCCCCCCTCCAGGGGGCTGTGGTGGGTGGGAAGACCCAGTGAGCTCCTGGTCCACACCGGGGTGCAGTCAGGTCAGGGGCTGCTGCTGGGAGGAGGTGAGGCCTGGGTCGAGTGCACAGGTTCAGCAAGCACAGGGCTGGGCAGCCAGGCAGGGTGCAGCGTGGGCAGCGGCCCAGCAGCAGGACGGGGCCTGCAGCGTTGTTCAGGTAGCAGCAGCCGGCTTGGTCAGTCCCTGGGGGTGGGGGTGGTCTTGGGGGGCAGGCTGAGAGGGATGCAGGTCAGAGTGAGGCTCCCTGGGAATCCCTGTGGGGCCTCGTGCTGGGTGCGCGCAGGGGCTGGGCCACTGGAAGGAGCGTGCAGGCGTGACAGGCCTGATTTCCCTGCTGGCTGCAGCATGGGGCCCGGGGACCCTCAGGAGAGAAGCGGGGGGCCTGGTTAACTCATGTGGGACAGAGGCCGCAGGCACGGACTCCAGCTGGCATCAGAACTCAAATGCCTTCCATCCGAATCTGGGGCCTCAGAGGGAGCGGGTTACCTCCACCAGGGCTAGGAGGGAACCCTGGTGATCCGGATGGATCTGGAAGGGTGGACCAGGAGGCAGAGGCCTGGGAGGTATTGGGGGGTGAGGGGTTTTCAGGTGTCCTGTAAGAACACCCCTGCCTCGCCTATCCCAGACATCAGGCTCTGCTCCGGGAAAGATGGCTGATCAGGGCCAAGACTATCCTGTCCTGAGAATCTGTGCAGCCCCGGGGCTAGGCAGGAGGAGGGAGCCCCTGCCCAGGGCGTGGTGTCCCGGGCCTGGCGGGGTTCCAGGAGGCCGTGGTGAGAAACCCGAAGCTTTGGTGGGAGGTGGGTGGCATGAGGAAGGGAAACCGACCTTTCTCGTTGCCGCCCCTCTCCCAGCCATTGGTGTGGTGTGAACACATTTTTCCCCCTTAATTTTTTTTAATTACAAAAATAATACAGCCGCAACCACATTATATAAAATCTGAAAAAGGAAAAAAAGAACCGTTCCCCACCTGTGCCCCACACCAACCCAACAGCCGCATCTTCGCTCTGGCGCCAGACCCTAGTTTGAACTGTGATTTTTTTTTTAACTTATTATATCATGCCCATTTTCCTCTTTGCTACGGAATCTTCATGACTGTCGTCTGGACGTTTAGAGAGCTGGGTCTACTAAACAGTCACAGTCTAGGTAGCCATCAGACTGTATATTTCCAGTTTTTGGGAATAATATTGCAAATCTCCCTATGTGGGTTTTTTTGCGTCTATTTACTCTCAGAATAAGCCTGGAGCTGGCATTACTGGCTGGCCAATGTGACCTGGTCCCTGGCCACTTTTCCTGATCCTCCTCACAGCACACGGCCACACAAGGCTCCCTACTGTTCTCAGGCACATGAAGTATGGTCTACCTCAGGCCCTTTGCACGGCTGCCCGCTCCTCCTGCTCTCTGGTCTCTGGATACCTTTCCCTTTCCTTCTCCAGATCCCTGGAGACCTCAGTGTCACCTCCTCAGTGAAGGCTGCTCTCTTTCCTGGTGTCTCTTTCCTTGGAGTGCTTGTCACCACCGGACATTGGCCAGCCGGGGGACTCGCAGGTGGCCAGGGGCTACGCGCATCGCTGCATCTCCAGTCCCTGCACATGCCTGGCATGCAGAAGTAGCTCAATAAGTACTTGTTGACTGAACATACAAACACGTGGAGGGCTAGGAACATTTCCAGGTCTCTCTCTGGACCACCAAATTGTTTAGGGAAGGTGCAGCGCGTCCCAGCACGTGTTGACGGCTGGCTCCTACGAAGGCAGCGGGGTCCAACGGCTATTTCAGGTGGGGTTTCCCTTGGAGAGAGGTCATGCCTCCCACAACACCCCCATGGACACCCTCGGGAGGTGGGTGCTTGGAGGTCCTGGAGGAGACAGCAGGACTCTGCCTTTGGGGCTGCGTGTTTTAGGCACCTCTCAATCGCTTGAGTCCTGCGATGTCAGGCCGCAGCGTGGACAGTCAGAGCAAACCCGCCCCTGAGAACCCGGAGCAGTGGGGCCGGGACCCAGCCGCCCCCGGGGCCTGGCCCACACCCGGCCTAGATGCAGACCCGACTCTCAGCACCCTTGACCCGGATCTGACACAGACGATCTGCTGGTCTCTTTGGATCCTTTGGCTGGTGGGGAAGGTTTTCTGTCTTTGTAACAGATGGAGGCTGTACAGATACTCTGCTGGCCGGAGGGGCATCTACTGACCTAAGAAGGGAGAGGCGGCTCATGCTGCCCCGGGTTCCAGGAGTTTCTCTTGGACAGAAGGTGCCTCTTGGGCTCTACTTCCGTGGCGGGAACTTGGCTGGCTGGATCCTGCTGGGCGGTGTGGTCCAGCCAAGGGGCAGAGGGAGGCACAAGCCCGGCCTCCAAGCTGGGCGCAGACACCTGCTCACAGTGTGATCTTGGACGTATCACTCACCCTGAGGGGTTTCAGGTCCTCCTGGCAGGAAGGAGGTGTGTGCAGAGCTCGCTGTGGGGCAGAGCGGGTCAGGACACGTGGACGTCTTCATCCTGGGCAGCAGCTGGGCCTGGCCCTGGTCACTGATACCACTGGATGGAGGAAGGTGGCCGGTACAACGCTTAGCCCACAGTGACCCAGTTGCTTGGGGCGTATTTAACAGGTGTGTTGACTGGGATGCCAGCTCCCAGAGGCAATCCCCCTGCCCCCGTGGGCGGGTTCTGCTCTGACCTGGCCTCCAGCCCTGGCTCGGCCATTGCTACCTGGGTAGCTTGAAGGCCCTGGAGGAGCATGGACGATGGTGGTTCCTCTCTCCTGGGGCTATTGTTGCCAAAGGTGACTGGAGAGGCCTTAGCTTGGCGCCTGGTGCCTTGGAAGCCTCGCAGGACAAGCGGCAGTGACTACGGACGCTGGTGAACTGCTTCTGGGACGACCTGGCTGAAAGTGTCTGGCGGCCTCTTTCTGCCCCGAACACGCTCCACATGGCTTGGGCTCTGGTGGCCTGCGCAGTGCTCCTGGTCTGGGCTCCATGCATCGGTATTCGATTGCTCACCCCTGCTCCCCGAGGGGTGGCCTCACTGTCCTGGGAGAGGGCAGGACACCTCAGCGGAGTGTCCTTCATCCAGGGTGAGGTTGGTGACCAGGCAAAGAGATATTGCCAGCAGTTGTCTCAGCCTCTCAATGGCTCCAGGCCTCAGTTTCCCCCTCTGCTGACCAGGGACACGAATGCCTGCCCTGACTAGCGTCTCAGCTTGGTGTGAGTCCAGGTCGTGCAGGAGTCCCCGTCGTGGGGCGCTCCCGAGAGCGGCTCCTGTGTGTGGAGCCAGGCACTTTCCAACCTGGGTGTCCAATTTAACCTTTGTAACATCCTTGAGGGTTCAATGCCTTCATCCTTCCCATTTTACAGCTGGGGAAGCTGAGGCTCGAAGAGGCAGAGGGTCTCACCCACCATTGTGCAGTATATGCTAGATTGGGGAAGGACCCCCAGGGCTGTCACTATCAGCCATTAGCTGAGAGACAACACTGGCCACCACCCTGGTCTCCTGATCCTCTGGGGACAGCCCGCCCGTTGCTGCACAGCTGGGCTGTAGAGGGGCCTCGGCCAGCAGAGACCTGGGCCTCGGCCCCTGTGGTCCAGCTCTGCGAGTCCCAGGCGAGGCCGGTTCACAACCCAGCACATTTGACAGGTGATCCAGGTGCACGTGGCCAGAGAACACCTGGAGAAACCACAGCACCGGAGCCAAGCCCTCCCCGGCTCCTCTTCCCCAAACACTAACCACACGGTGAAGACGCCGGACGGCGAAGTGCGGCACCTGGGCAAGCCGCAGCTTCTGCCCCGCAGGAGGAACCGGTACCAGGAAACCCCACTTTCACTGGTGCTAAGTAAAGACAGCAGAGAGACCCTGACGATCCCAGATCTGGGGGGACACCTGGAAACACACAATGCTCCGGCTTTGTCTTTTTTAAATTAAAAAAAGAAAATGAGTCGGGCGTGGTGGCACACACTTGTAATCCCAGTACTTGCGAGGCTGAGCAGGAGGATCACAGGTTTGAGGCCAGCCTCAGCAACTTAGTGAGGCCCTCTGCAACTTATTGCGACCCTATTTCTAGATAAAAAAAATAAAATAGGGCTGGGGGTGTAGCTCAGAGGTAGAATGCCACTGGGTTCAATCCCTAGTGCCACAATAAATAAATGAGTAAATAAATAAATAAATTTTTAAAATGGACTTTATTTAGGTTCACAGCAAGATTGAGGGGAAATCCAGAGAGTTCCCATACGCCCTGGCTCCCCCCAAACACAGCACCCCACCCCAACAACATCCAACACTGGAGAGATCTATCACCACAATCGATGAACCTACATGGACACATCTTTGTCACCCAGAGTCTAGTTTTTTTTTTTTTTTTTGTATTGGGGATAGAACCCAGGGCCTTGCGCATGCTAGGCAAGCAGTCTGCCACTGAGCCACATACATCTCCAGCCCTTTTTATTTTATTTTTGAGACAGGGTCTTGCTAAGTTGCCCAGGCTGGCCTCCAACTTTTGATCCTCCTGCCTCTGTCTCCTGAGTAGCTGGGATTTCAGGTGTGTGCCACCACACCCGGCCAAAGTCCTGTTTCTATCAGGGCTCGCTGTTGGCACAGGGCATCCTGTGGGCTTGAACAGATGTGTGATGATGTGCACCTACCGCTGTATCATGGGCCTGCCCTAAAATCCTCTCTCCTCTCCAGTTCCCCCGTCCCTCTTCAGGGCTCTGCTTTCTAAACTGGATAATCCAGTGGCAGCCAGATGTGTGAAGCTAAGGAATAAACATGGCAGCCTTCTTAGTACATCTATTTTAATATAAGATAGGTGGGGGGGAAGTAATATAATTGGTCATTAAAATGTTTTATTCAAAGGCGGGTGTGGTGGCACACACCTATAATCCCGGTACTTGGGAGGCTGAGACAGGAGGATCGCAGGTTCGAGGTCAGCCTCAGCAACCTAGCCAGACCCTCAGCAATTTAGCAAGGCCCTGTTTCAAAATAAAAAAAAAATAGGGCTGGGGTGGTGTAGCTCAGAGTAGGATGCCCCTGGGTTCAATCCCCAGTACCACAAAAACATGCTTCATCAAGTAAAAAATAATGTTGTCTGTAGTAATTACAAAGCACACAAGAATTTCAAAGATAGGACCAGATACTTCTAGGAAATTTGAGCCTTTTAAAGTGGTATGCTGGTAGAATTTTTTTTTTTTTTTTTTTTTTTTTGCAGTACTGGGGATTGAACCCAGGGGCATTCTACCTCCGGGCTACACCCCTAGCCCTAGTCTTTATTCTTTATTTTGGAACAGGGTCTCATTAAATTGCAGAGGGCCTCACTAAGTAGCTGAGGCTGGCCGCGAACCCAGATCCTCCAGTCTCAGCCTCCCAAGTACTGGGATTACAAGCATGCACCACCATGCACGGCTCATTTTATATTTTGAAACAGGGTCTTGCTAAGTTGCCGAGGGTCTTGCTAAGTTGCTGAGGCTGCCTTCAACCTACAATCCTCTTGTCTCAGCCTCCCAAGTACTGGCATTACAGGCCTGTACCACCACACCTGGCTAATATCATCTGTAACATCCAGTCCCTATTAAAATTCCCCAACGACATATCCATCATTGGGGTTCATTGGACTCTGAAAAGGTTCATTTCCTCCAGCCTCTGAGGGGTTAATGAGGTTGCTCTAAAATGATCAAAAATTTCCCCAGCCCTGAAATCTCCTCTCTCCTCTTCTGTATCCTAACATATATCTCTCAAAGAGATTTTTTTTTAGGTCGTTCATAGGGCAGACACCAGATGGCATTTAATCTGAGCTCAAGCGCCTTGCCCCAGGCGCTGGTCCTTGGCCCGAGGGAGATAAGCTATCTCTGGGCACCCGCTGGGCGTGGGTTCCATCGCTCCTCTTACCCTCGACAACCCAGGCCGAGCGAGCGCCTGCCTTCTGCTCTGCCTGAGACAGTGCTGAAGCCCAGTTCCTCCAGCTCCGGGCCCAGCCCGTTGTGTCAACTGACCCTTTTCGGGGAAGTGGCCGCAGGCTCAGTGGCCACAGCACAGCGGGGAGTCTCAGTCAGACAAACAGCAGGTGCATTTGTCACCCCCCCCCCGAAAAAAACAAAAAAACTGTGAGAAAGTGATGAGTCCACATTCTGGTCACAGAGAGCGAAGAGCAGCAGTGACAGGGACGGCCACTTCCCTTTTCCTCTCCGTGCGCCCCGGGGCCGCCTGCGACAGGGAATAATGTCTGTTCTGGAGTCGGCTACTGTTACAGAGCCCTCGCTGCTGTGGGCCTGGGGATATGACCCACTCATGGCCTTGTGTGGTACACTCCATAATGGCCCTCAAAGATACCACGCGTGACAATAAAAAAATAAAAAAAATCTTTGCCGATGTGGCTAAATTGAGAATTTTGATCTGGGGAGACTGCTTGGATTATCCAGTCTCTAGTTCTTTTCTTTTTTCTTTTCTTTTCTTTTCTTTTCTCTTTTCTTTCCTTTCTTCTTTCTTTCTTCCTTCCTTCCTTCCTTCCTTCCTTCCTTCCTTCCTTCCTTCCTTCCTTCCCTTCCCTTCCCTTCCCTTCCCTTCTTCTCCTTCTCCTTCTCCTTCTCCCCTTTCTTTCTTTCTTTCTTTCTTTCTTTCTTTCTTTCTTTCTTTCTTCTTTCTTTCTTTCTTTCTTTCTTTCTTTCTTCCTTCTTTCTTTCTTTCTTTCTTTCTTCTTTCTTTCTCTCTTTCTCTTCTCTCTCTCTCTCTCTCTCTCTCTCTCTCTCTCTCTCTCTCTCTCTTTCTTTCTTCTTTTACTGGAGACTGAACCCTGGAGTGCTCTACCACTGAGCTATATATCCCCAGTCCTTTAAATTAAAAACAAAAAAATTTTTTTTTAAACAGGGTCTTGCTAAGTTGCTCAGGTCCTGGGATTATAGACATCATGCACCACTGCACCTGGCTCTAGTGTTTTAAGAAAAGAGAGGTAGCCGGGCGTGGTGCACACGCTTGTAATCCCAGTACTTGGGAGGCTGAGACAGGAGCATTGTGGGTTTGCGGTCAGCCTCAGCTACTTAGTGAGGCCCTCTGCAACTTAGTGAGACCCTGCTTCAAAATAAAGAATAAAAAATAGGGCTGGGGGTGTAGCTCAGAGGTAGAACGCCCCTGGGTTCCATCCCCAGTACCAAAATAATAATAATAATAATAATAATAATAATAAATAAAAAGAGGGAGGTAGAGGGCAATTTTGCAGAGACGAGGTAGAGGTGATGGGACCACAGAGTGGAGACTGGAGTGATGAGCCCACGAGCCAAAGCCAGCGGCCAGCAGAGGCGGAGGAGGCAGGAAGCAGGCAGAGGCAGGAAGCAGGCGGAGGCAGGAAGCAGGTGGAGGCAGGAAACGGCTCTGGCTGGAGCTCCTGAGGAAGCCCGGCCCTGCGGATACCTTGGTTCCACCCCGCGGAATCCACTTCGGACTTCTGGCTTTCAGAACTCTGAGAGTTGACTCCTGTTGTTGTAGGCCACTAAGTTCATAGCAATTTGTCATAGCAGCCACAGGGCATGAGTACAATGGACCTGGTCTCCATTTTACAGAGAAGGAAACTGAGGCCCATTCCAGTGAGTGGTGGGGTCAGCCAATGTTGCAACCTGGGCTCTCATCCCTTAGTTTTTGTTTTATATTTTATGTCTTGGTGGAACTCACTGTCTTCTCAATGACTGGGGCAGGATGGAGCAATCATATTTGGTAGTTTGGTGGTAGATGGGAGATGGAGAAGAGATGATCTTTGAGGAAACTTCTTTGATATGCAAATACCTGCAAGGGGACTGGCTTATCAACTACTCCTTCACACTTTTGAATAGATTATCTGAGAATAGGAAAGAGATATAGGCCAGGTGCTCATTGGTGGGCATGAGGAAGAAAGAGAGGGACCCCTGAGAGGGGCAGGAAGAAGACTACAAAAGACAGATTTTAACTTCTTTACGATTTTGTTCTTAAACAGAGTTAACCCATTCCAAATGAATAAAAGCTGACTGATTAACAGGTTAATATTCTCAATAAGGTCATTCATTTAATTATCCACCCATCCATCCAACCATTCATCCATCTATCCACCCAACCATTCACCATCCATCCATTCATCCATCCACCATCCTCCCTTCCATCCACCATCCTCCCTTCCATCCACAATCTACCCATCTAACCATCTACCATCCATTCATCCATCCATCCATCCATCCAACCATCCATCCATCATCTATCCATCCAACCATCCACCATCCATCCATTCATCCATCCACCATCCTCCCATCCATCCATCATCTATCTATCCAACCATCTACATCCATCAATCTATCCATCCACCATCCTTCCATTCTTTCCTCTATCCATCCAACTATCCACCATCCATCCATTCATCCATCCACCATCTATCCATCTAACCAACTACCATTCAATCATAGATCCATCCATCCATCCACCATATATCCATCATCCATCATAATCTATTCATCCAACCATATCCATCCATCCATCTATCCACCATCCTCCCATCCATCATCTACCCATCTAACCAACGACCATCCAATCATGGATCCATCCATCCATCCACCATCCATCCATTCATCCATCCATCCATTCATCCATCCATCCATCCAACCATCATCCATCCATCCATCCATCCATCCATCCATCCATCATCATCTATCCATCCAACCATCCACCATCCATCCATCATCCATCCATCTATCCTACCCATCCATCTCTCTTCATACCCATCAACAAACATTGTTGATCTCAACCATGGAATATGTTCAAGGGAGGTGAATACTGACGCAGTTGCAGTGCAGGGACGGGATATCCAGGCCAGCAGCCAGCATCTCTGCAGGGAAGGTCATCAGAGGCCGAAGCCCAGCTGGTGGAGGGGAAGTCAAGACCACGCAAAGCTAAAGGGGCTTTGAGAACAAGGAAAGCTTGTTGCTGGTGCCAGCAGCTGGTGGGCTCGGGAAGCCCCGAGAGAGGAGGTAGTGTTCTCCGACATCACGGAGAGGATGCACTTACGTGTGAGTGGGAAGCTGTGGAATGATTACAAAGAAGAAAGCAGGGCCCCAGACAGCAAGAAACTCAATCCCCATTAACTGGAGCATGAGGTGGGGGAGAAAGACACAAGTACGAGGTAGAAGGAAACGCAGGAAACCAAGGTCATAGCTGGTACCCAAGATTGCCCTGATGACCAAGGTCACAGCTGGTACCCAAGGTTGCCCTGATGACCAAGGTCACGGCTGGTACCCAAGGTTGACCTGATGACCAAGGTCATGGCTGGTTCCCATGTCAACCTGAGGAGTAGCCTGGCACTGCTGCTAAGACCCAGCGGTCCGGGATGCAGTGGCTGCCCTTGGATAGGCAGCTGGGATGCCCTGTTGGGGGTCGAATGGTGCTGGCTCTGGGCAGACGCGAGGACCTGGCTGGACACCGCAGGGCTGGGCAGCGTCGTGAAGAAGCGAGGCTCGGGAGCAGGTGCTTATCATCCCACGCGGCTGTTTAATTCAATTGCACACACGTGTAAGGAGTCCTTGTGATGTGCTGGCATGGGGCGCAATTGCAAATAAGACTCTGCGGAGCCGCGGCCCAGTGGTGAGGCAGATTAACAGGAAACTGTGCATGCATGGCTAAGAGCTGGGTACTGTGGGGTGTGTATGGGCCTGGCCTGGGCAGGAGGGTCTGGGTAGGTCCCAGTGGAGGCAGCCTGCTGCGGACTAGAGATCATGGAAGCTATGTGTTTGTAGACACATGGCTTCCTTGTGTCTGGCCCTGGCTGCTCCCTAAACCCACCTGGGTGCGTCCAAAATACAGGTGCCCAGAACCCACTCTGGAGATCCTGATTCTGCTGACTTGTGGGGGGTCTGGGCATCTGAATTTAAAACTATCTCTGGTGATTGTAATGTGGAATCAAGTTGGAAACCACGGGCCTAGAGGGGGGATGCTCTGGGGTGAGGAGCCAGGTCTCAGAGAGGTTCTACAAGGAGAGATGTTGCTTTATATGAAACTGGAGATGGCCACGGTCATGCCTCTGGGTCACAGAAGGGAGGCTTGGGAAGATGGGGTCCAGGACGCCAGAGGCTGGACATGCCCCACTTTGCTGAAAGGCACAGTCTTTCTCTGATTGATCTGAGGCCACTCACCTCCCTCCAGCCCTGGAGATCGGGTCGTGCTGGAGTGGACCTCGTTTGACAGCAGGCATGCACCTTAGTGTACTTCTACTTGCTGGGGAGTTAATTATGTTAGAAATTAATTTTTTTAGCTGGGTGTGGTGGCGCACGCTTGTAATCCCAGTACTTGGGAGGCTGAGACTGGGGGATCCGGGTTCGCGGCCAGCCTCAGCAGCTTAGTAAGGCCCTCCGCAACTTAGTGAGACCCTGTTTCAAAATAAAGATTAAAAATTGGGGCTGGGGGTGTAGCTTGGAGATAGAATGCCCCTTGGGTTCAATTCCCAGTACCGCAAAAATAAATTATTTTTTTACTTTTTATTTTTACTTTTTTGTGGTACTCAAGATTGAACCCAGGGGCATTCTACCTCTGAGCTACACCCTCAGCTCCCCCTTTTTTAACTTTTGAAACAGGGTCTCACTAAGTTACTGAGGGCCTTGCTAAGTTGCTGAGGCTGACCTGCGATCCTCCTGTCTCAGCCTCCCGAGTACTGGGTTTACAGGTGTGTATCATCGCACTCGGCTATGTTGGAAGTTCTGAACGGGCTTTTAAAAGAAGTAGCTCTTGGGGTTGGCTGGTCCCACAATGACGCGTGAACATGGACGGCAAGTGCCTAAGTACAGCAGCCGCAGAGTGGCCTGGCCTCTGCTCACCAGACGCCGCTCCCGATGTAGCTCGCCATAGCACCGAGCTTTTGAAAACGGCGTCTGAGCCCCGCTTACATATTCAACAGTATTCTTTCCCCACCTGCTTATGTTTCAGAAGGAGCCAGGTTTAATGGATTTTGGCAAGAGAGAAAACCAGAGAGAGAGAGGAAGGAAGGCGCCTGCGAGGTGATCCTGCGCCGGAAAGGACAGCCGTGATTACCGAAGCACAGGGCTCCTGCGGCCCCAGCAGCTTTCCCGCCAGATCGCTTCGGTCCTTCTGTTTTCTGATTGGCCTTTGTGGCTGGCATTTGGTCGCATGGCCTGCTGAGAGGAGTGCCCAGAGCTGACTTTCCTTGTCTAGGCAAGGTTAACCCAGTCCCACCTCCTTCTGAAAGACTCTCCAGGGCCCTTCCCGCGCGTTTAGCTCTCTGGATGCCGCGCTGGGCTCCAGCCTCCCCACCCTGCAGCAGCTGCCCGAGCCGCATGCGCTGCTCTGTCCACGCAGCCCTGACGCGTGCTCGGCTGAGCCCGCTTCTCCTACGACATGGGGTAGAAATAGTGCCGTCTCCTTCCTGGGATCGTGTGATGGAGCCATGATTAGGGGGCAGGGCTGGCAAGAGCGCCCCATGAGCGCCCAGTATTTTTTTTTTTTTTTTGGCAGTACTGGGGATTGAACCCAGGGGCATTCTACCTCTGAGCTCCACCCCCAGCCCTATTTTTTATTCTTTATTTTGAAACAGGGTCTCACTAAGTTGTGGAGGGCCTCACTAAGTAGCTGAGGCTGGCTGAGAACCTGCGATCCTCTGGTCTCAGCCTCCCAAGTACTGGGATTACAAGTGTGCGCCACCACGCCCGGGTGCGCCCAGTATTTTAACGCTACTATAGAGACAGGTTGGCTGACACAGACACGGAGCGGGGACAGTGTCTTTGTTCCTGACTTTCCTGGACTCTGTGACTGGCACATGACACATGATACCTGTTTGTAGAATCAATAACTGAAGATAGAGGACTGTTTCCAGGGCTGTTGCAGAAGGATGGAAGTGAGGCCCGTCCTCCCTCCCTGCCTCCCCTCTCTCCCTTCCCTGGGGTCCTCTCTCCCTCTTAGGCTGTCCTCTTTTTAGGATCTCCCTTTGTGCTGACACCCCTGGATCCCAGAGGTTTTGGTATCCGCCATTTGCACCTGGAGGTGGCGGACCTTCCCTCTCTCTGAGGACTTGCTGGTCCTTGCTCAGGTGCAGGGGATGTTCAGGTGGCCCGTTGGTGGCTCCACACCATGGTTCTGCAGTGTGGCTCTAGGGGAGTCTTGCTGCAGGTCTCACCCCTTGTCCAGTTCTAGTTTTGAGGTTCAGGCATGCGCCACCGCACTAGCTTACATAGGATAGTGTGTGTGTGTGTGTGTGTGTGACTGGGGATTGAACCCAGGGGCATTCTACCTCTAAGCTACACCCCCAGCCCTGTTTTATTTTTTAATTTTGAAACAGGGTCTTACTAAGTTGCAGAGGGCTTTGCTAAATTGCTAAGATTGGTCTCCAACCTGCGATCCTCTTGTCTCAGCCTCCCAAGTACTGGGATGACAGGCGTGCACCACTGCGCCCGGCTGTGATTGGATTTTAACTAATGGAGGTTGCTGCATGTGGCTACATCATCGACAGCACCGTCTAGACTCCAGCGCGGCGCTGTCCGCTAGACCTTCCTAAGACAAAGGAGGTGCTCAGTCCTGGGTGTCCGAGTGGGCACCACAGCCATGTGCAACATGACCACATCTTACCTTAAATTTGTACTCTGCAGCCACAGGTGGGGGGGCCACCGTATTGGGGAGTCCAACTCTAGTGCTGCGTTTTTACAATATGCTCACTTGCACCCAAGAATGGCTCCGACCAGCACGTACCATGTTATTGCTTAAATCTTTCTCTCTCTCTCTCTGTTTTTCATTTAGATGTGTGCAGTCCCGAGCAAGGTGTCTGGTCCACAGGAAGGGCCCAATAAGTGCTTGCCCTGGTTTTAATACTCATTCACCAAACACTAAGTTGCTGGGGCTGACCTCAAACCCGCGATCCTCCTGTCTCAGCCTCCTGAATACTGGGATTACAGGCGTGTACCATCGCGCCTGGCTTACACCTGGACTTTAAAGCAGTGTGACCCTGTCAGATCTCAGACTTCCCAAACTGTGATGGGATAAACGTGTGTCTCCCAGCGCCTCTGTGGGCACATCATGACAGCAACAGGGGCTGAGAGCAGTTTTACGAGCAGGCCGGGGACTTGGGACACAAGCTCCTGCTTGGAGACCCGGGGCCCTCGGAGCCGTGGCGCCCACCGTGAGGCTGTGGTCAGCCCTGTGTTTCCCAAGGTTCCAGCCATGGCCACGTGCACCACAAGGCTGACCCCAAGCCCGTGACATTGCTCTCGGCTGCGCCTAGTGTCGGTCCCACTGCTGAGCGGCTCTGGGGCCACGACCGGATCGAAGCAGGCTGTGGGGACCGTGCTGCTCCATGGCCGCAAGTGGACTCTGCAGTTACTGCCTGTGGGATTTTGGAGCAATGATTTTTGCCCCTGCCCGAACAAACAAAACAAATCAAAGGGAACGCTCCCCTATGGGCATGGGGTGGGCACCTAACCGGCCGTCCTGTGGGCTGGGGGACACATCCTGACCTGTTCCCCTTGCGCTGGAGCTGGAGACAGGCTTGTGCACAGCGGGGTGAAAGCCATACACCCCGGGGACCCTCTGCTTGCCAGCGGGTCAGGCTGATCTCTCACATGAAGAATGATAGAGGGGACCAAAAAAGAAACCGAGAAGCCGGGAGGAAGGGAGGAAGGACGCAGGCCTCCGGGAGCGCCCGTGGGTGCGAGGGACACGGGCGCTGGCCTGAGCTGTGCTGGCCGGTTGAGGTTGTTGGTGACTTGGCCTCTGTGTCCTCTGTGACCTTGTCAAGATCCCCTCCTCCCCTAGGATCTGCGAAGACTGGGGGCCAGGACCTGGGACTGGCGGGACACGCACCAGCAACAGGAAGACCCTGAGGGAGAGGAACTTGGCAGAAACCCAACTTCTCTAAAAATATTAAAAGCCTGCGGCCTGCAGAGGCTGCATGGAGGCCCCTCTGCTGCGCCAGCCGGGTCCTGACCGTTGAGACCCGGTGCGGTCCTGCATTGAGCAACAGGGTTCTGCTGCTCTCGTCCCCGCGGCCGCCACAGCGTGGCCTGGGCGCCTGCCCCTGGCTCCTGCAGCCCCTCCTCGGGCCTCAGGTCCCAGCTGCCCACCGGGCGCCTTTTCTCCGAGGACAGTGGGCACGGACCTCCAGCTGGCTGCGGCCTGGGAGGGACGGTAGAAGCCGAGGAGAACTGTAACTTATGGAGTTTTACTGTACACCAGCTGCAGCCTAAGCACACCGTAGCTTCTGGCCCAAGAACCAGGGAGAGAAGTCCAGAGAGGCATAGATATTTATTGGAGGTCACACAGCACCAGGCAAAGATGGAGGACATGTGGATTTGGGGCAACTCCCTGCACTGCCCCCATGGGAAACTAATTCCCAATGCCCCCTGGGGGCCCAGCAGAGCTGGAATTCTGTGGCCCCCACTTCAACTTCCTTGTCTGCAAAGTCGGGGAGTGCTGGCTACAGGGCGGAACGTGCCACGTCCCCGTCCCTGCACAGTGTGTCTGCGTCCCCGCCTCTGATCCCTCCCGCCACTGTCTGGGGCTGGCCCGCAGCGGCAGGAGCCTGCTGGGTGAAGGATGCGCTGTCCAGTCCTGGGCGCCCCAAGCGAGCCGTGGTGCCAGGCTTCGAGGGGTCGGCTCTGGAGCCCTCTGTGGGGCTGGCCTCCCAGCCTGAGGGTCACTTGTGTCTTGGCTTCCCCGTTAGGGACATGGGGACAAGAATGGTCTCATTCCTGGATGGCGCGAAGATGACAGAGTCACTGGAGTGGTTTCCTAGCGCTGTGCGGGCTCCTATGGCTGTGGTGTGGGCTGGCACCTGAGCTCGGCCGGGGTTGGGTCTACAGCAGGGATGCTCAGGTGCGCAGCCCTTGCTCACCCTGCGTCTGCCTCTTGGAAGCCCAGGGAGCTGGCTGGCTCAGGGTAGCCGACTGTCTCACAGATGCCCTCTTTTCTGCCCTGGCGAGGGTACGCGGCGCTGCCTGCTGTCCCACCTCTCCTCTGAAATGTCCCTGGACGCCAATGTTGTTGCCTGTGGGGCAGAGTAGAACAGGAAGCCATAGCCAGCAGGGCCGTGGGACCCTCAGGATCAGAGGCTGGAGCTCCGTCCTGCCCTAGAGTCAGAGGTCCCGATTCAAACCCCAGGACCCTGGCAGGTGATGTGACCAGGCCCTGCCTTGGTTTACCTACTGGTAGAGGTCCCTTATGATGATTAAATAAACTGGTACAGATAAAGCACTTCTACCCCACAGGCAGTCCACCCTTAATAAACACAAGTTATTGTTATTGTCTTTTTCTGGTACTGGGGATTGAACCCAGGGCATTATACTCCCCCAGCTCTTTTTTTTTTTTTTTTTTGCAGTACCTGGGATTGAACCCAGGGGCATTCTACCTCCGAGCCACACCCCCGGCCCTATTTTTTAATCCTTTATTTTGAAACCAGGTCTCACGAAGTTGAGGAGGGCCTCACTAAATAGCTGAGGTTGGCCGCCGCAAACCCAGATCCTCCATTCTCCGCCTCCCAAGTACTGGGATTACAAGCGTGTGCCACCACGCCTGGCCTCCCCCAACTCTTTTAATTTATTTATTTTGA
This sequence comes from Glis glis, assembly GCA_004027185.1. Lineage (NCBI taxonomy): Eukaryota > Metazoa > Chordata > Mammalia > Rodentia > Gliridae > Glis > Glis glis. The sequence goes on from PVJS01009600.1 coordinate 35,784, forward strand.
ATCAGGGTCTCAGCCAGGCATGGTGGTGCACGCTTGTAATCCCAGTACTTGGGAGGCTGAGACAGGAGGATCGCAGGTTCAAGAACAACCTCAGCAAGTAGCGAGACTCATCAACCTAGCAAGACCCTGTTTCCAAATAAGAAATAAAATAGGTCTGGGAGTGTAACTCAGATATAGAATGCCTCTGGATTCAATCCCCAGTACCACAATAAATAAATAAATAAATAAATAAATAAATAAATAAATGAAACAGGGTCTCACTAAGTTGCTGAGGGTCTTGCTAAGTTGCTGAGGCTGGCCTCAAACCCACGATCCCCCTGTCTCAGCCTCCCAAGTCCTGGGATGACAGGCATGCGCCTCCGCACCTGGCTTTGTTATTATCTTGATCCACATTCTCACTTCATGGACGAGGAAACGGGCCTGGACACAGGAGGGGAGTTTCAAGATGACTGGAGCAAGGCAGCTCCTGTCTCCTCTTCCCGTAGCAGGGATGGGCGTGAAGTGAAAGGAGGGGTCGGTGGCACGCAGACAGAACCTTTGTTCCTTTGAACCCAGGAGTTTTGCTCGGGGACCATTTCTCAGCAACCTCAGCGCTGCTGGGTGAAGGCGGCTCGCCCGCCTTTCAAGGAAACCATAGGGGAGACTGGCCAGGCCCCCTCACCCTGGCCTCTGCTTCCCATAGCCTCTCTGTAGAGAGCGGGCGCCAGCTGTGCGGCCTTGGTGTGAGAATGTAATTAAGTCTTTTGTATCAAAGAATTAGCTTAATTTAAGAAACTGCCACTTCTAACCCTAACCGCGTATAAGCTCTCATCCTCTTATAAAGTTAGCATTTCTTTTTTTTGGGGGGGGGACTGGGAATTGAACCCAGGGGTGTTCTACCTCTGAGCTACACCCCCAGCCCTATTTTTTATTCTATATTTTGAAACAGGGTCTCAATAAGTTGCAGAGGACCTCACTAAGTAGCTGAGGCTGGCTGCGAACCCGGATCCTCCGGTCTCAGCCTCCCAAGTACTGGGATGACAAGCGTGCAGTGCACCACCATGCCCGGCTAGGTTAGCATTTCTTTAAAAATTACAAATGCAAACCCATCCCCCAGCATTCTGTTTTAGAAAACTGCATTAAAACTGTGAAACCACGCTCCCACCAATAGAGTACGGTACAGAAATTTGCCTTAGGAATATAAGAACTGGGCTTCCGGTCAGGTGTGCTTGCGTACCGGGCTTCCCTGGTGGCAAGACCCGTTTTGCAAAAAGGAAAATCGCCTTGCATGGCCATTTTTGAACATGGCTCTTTTCTTACGACACTATGGGAATTTATTCCCAACATGGGGAAAAGGGCTCAGCCACTATAATCCGGGTCCTCACCTGTCACAGGCGCACGGAGGCTCCCGATGGCCCCAGCACTGTCCACGTGAGCGAGTTTTCACTCTGAAATGGAGGGACGGGTTCAGTTTTCTTTGAGGCCATGAACACCCGGAAAATACACTGAGAAGTGAGACATGGGAGGATATCGATCCCGTTCTCTCTGGAATTATTCTGACAATTTCATTTTTTCCTTGAACTGTGCTTTGGAAAAAGTCACCATTTATTGACCTACCCGCCCAAGGCAGCATATTTTCTAATTCCAAATGCAACATGGGCTGAATTTGGAAAACACAAAGTTTGGAGGGGGGAAAAAAGAGGGGATAAGAATTTTTTTTAAAAAAGTAAAACCCCCAAAAAGAAAGCGAAAAGGAAAGTCGAACATTTATCACCTGGTAACTGACCTGTCGTAAAAGTCCCACATTTCTTGGAAACACCATCCTGCTTCCAGTTTTGAGGGGCCATAAAGTCTCAGGGCGTTGCCCTCTCAGAAGCCATCTTGGAGCCCGTTGGAGGAAAACCTTCATTTTCTAGAACCTTCTCCCACACTCCAGATGTCTGGTTATCTGTGAGGTGGTTGGCAGCCCTGGTTCTGCACCCGTGGGGTGTTGCATGTTCTAGAACCTGCTGGAGCGTGAGTGGGGTGCACTCTCCTCCTGCAATTACCCAGTGACCTTGATTGTGAAGAGTCCCTTCACGTGTCCGCCCTCGCCTTCCTCCTCTGTAAAATAGGGGGTCATCATGGCTAGACAGACGTGGAGCCAGACACCTGGCAGTTAATGGGGTGCTAGCCACACCCCCAACATTAACTTGATAAAAACAGTCGCTTTAGCCGGGCGTGGTGGCGCATGCTTGTAATCCCAGTACTTGGGAGGCGGAGACTGGAGGATCCAGGTTCGCGGCCAGCCTCAGCTACTTAGTGAGGCCTCCGCAACTTCGTGAGACCCGGTTTCAACATAAAGAATAAAAAAATAGGGCCGGGGGTGTAGCTCGGAGGTGGAAAGCCCCTGGGTTCAATCCCCGGTACCGCAAAAAAAAAAAAAAAGAAAACCCAGTTGCTTTAAGGACTGGGCTGGGAAGAGGCAGCCACAGGACGACAGAGATGCCATGGCCCTCAGGGCAAGTCAGAACTTGAAAGAGGCTCGGGCCACTCCCGGGGCTGTGGGCACAGACGATTTGTTTTCATAAAAGTGAAGAAATGCCAAAGAGAGCTGCGCGTGAACAGGAGGTCCGCTCCTATGGCGGACGTCTTCTCTCCAGGTCTCACTGCGTGCACCGACGCCTCGTCTCTACAGAGCCCTCGGGGGCGGGGTGTACCTGCGCCCCCTCAGAGGTGCTGGTCCCAAGGCCCTCGGCCCCCCGCGAGCAACGCTGCCCAGTGCGCCCAGGAGCCAGGGTGCAGGAGGAGCGCACATCCCTGACCTCTGAGCTCAGGGCTGTTCTGGGGACCCAGGTCCCGCTCAAGGGCTATCAAGGCTTATCATGTTTGATAAGGACAACCGTACTCTGTCCCCCCCGGGGACAGCTTGCTGGGACCAGTGAAAGTATTTGTTGGACTTTCTCTTTCATTTTCTCTTTCTTATCTTTGCAACTCAAAGTCCAGATGCAAAAGAGGCCATTAACGGGGGCATGTGTCAGCGAAATACCTGGGGGTCGCTGACTGGGAGCCACGGCTTGGGGTGGGTGGCCCCTGACCCCTGAGGTGCTGGCGATGGCTCCAGGGACTGTCCCTGCCGCCCGCCTGCTTCCCTTTCCTGGTGGCCAAGCTCTTGCAGAGATCGCAGGGAGGCAGGCACTCCTTCCTGCCCCACACTCTGGTACCCCCACCTCCACGGCCACCAGGGGCTCATCTCGGGGCTCAGGCCAGCCCCAGGTGGTGCTGGGTCTCTGAAGAGGCCCAGTGCCCCCTGTCCCACGGCCTCTCCACTCCCAGGACCCTTGCCCTTGAGGATCCCCAGGGCAGCAGCACCCCCTGCTGGCTGGTTGCAGCCCCATCCCTGTTCCCCGCATCCCTGTCTCCCATTTCTTTCTCTCCTGCCTTTGGGGCTGCTGGATAAACCACAGGGTATCAGGGGGGCAGATGTTTTTAAACACGTGAATTGCACTCCTGAGTATCTGTCCCCAAGATGCCCCCACCGGGGCCCTGCGGGGACTTAGAGGGGATGTTCCGGGGATGTTGTATATACTGGGAACAAGGGAGTGGCCTGTGTCTATCGGTGAGGGAGGACCCACTGTGGGTATACCCACCTCTGCAGGTGTTTGGACTGGGTGACCCGGTGCACAGATAGGAGGGCAGGTGGATTTTACAAATCAAATGCCAAGCCGGGTGTGGTGGGGCATTCCTGTAATCTCAGTACTTGGGAGGCTGAGACAGCAGGATGGCAGGTTCGAGGACAGCCTCAGCAACATAGTGAGGCCCTCAGCAACTTAGTGAGACCCTGTTTCAAAATAAAAAGATAAAAATAGGGCTGGAGGTGTAGCTCAGAGGTAGACTATCCCTGGGTTCAATCCCCAGTAATACATACACACAGACACAGACACACACACACACACACACACACACACACACACATCAAAGGCCAAGTAAGGGTCAGAACAACCTCTTAATATCATGTCTTTAGCAGAAAAAACAGACAGGGACATATGCCCCGTGGGATCTTATGAAACTGCCATTTTTAACTGTTTTTTTCTTTTAATCTTCAAAAATGATAATTTCATCCCCTCTAGCCTTACCCCTTGTGGTAGATTTATTGCATAGAGAGAGAATGAGTGATCTATATCTATATGTAAAAATGCAAATGTTTCCCCAAAGAGGATATTCAGGAAAAGCAGCCACACACAGACGCCCCGGCCCTGCGATTCCACCGTGCAGTGGTGGGGCCAGGGGCTGACGGGGGCCTGGCCTTGTGACTGGCAGGGGGCGCCAGGGCCCGCCCGGGGGCTAAGGCTGCTCCTTTGGGGCTCAGAGTGAAGTTTGTGCGTTTTCGGTCCCTCTGTCACACTTCAAAGTTCAGAGGTCATGCATCCCAAGCATCCGTGGATGTTGCACGGAGGTGACATGGTGCCTCGTGCCCAGGGTGGGGGACCAAAGTGGAAAGTGGCCGGAGACCTTCCTTCTGCCCCCAGCGAGGCCGCCAGCCCCCCAAGCTGTCCCTGCAGCCCTGCATCGCAGGGGCCTGGCCCTGGCTGGCAGGAAAGTCCCTACTACTTTCTTTTTCTTGCCACTGAAGGAGGCGACAGGTATTTGTTCCTGAAACTCATGGCAGAGCTAATTTTACACAGCAAGTGAGATGCTGCTCAGAGAAACAAAACACTGGCTGGGGGTGGGGGTGGGGGCGGGTGTCTCGTCCAACAGGACAGACACCTGTCCAGGCAGCTGGGGGCGAGGCTGGGGCGGCCGTGGGAAGGGGCTCTTCAACTTCCTACAGCGATGGCGGAGGAGGGTCTGCAGCACATGGGGGCTTCGGAGCCAGAGCCCCAGAACGTGGCTTCACACCCTCAGACTGGGGGCAACTGGTTTTGTCACTGGGTCTGTTCCTCACTTGGGTCCTTTGGGCCTCAATTTCCCCATTTCTAAGGGGAGGGGGTGATAAAATGGTCCCCGAGTCCCCTCCAGCGCGCGTATCACTGTGTCCTGTCTTCTTTGGTCTCATCCCTTTCTCTCTCTCTCTCTCATCTGACATCCCAATTGCAGAAAAGTTTAACAAAAGCCACCCTGCCATGTTTGGGCCTTTAGGGAAACTGAGTCAAGCTCCGGTGAAAAGCAACCCATGGCTCACAGCAGCGTCCGGCGGGGGCACCTGGAGGTGGTCCAGGCTCAAAGATCGGTGCACACAGAAGGAGCCACGGCCCGGTGAGCCCACGGCTGGATCCTTCGCACCAAGTGGCGCCCTTTGAAAAAGAATTCATACAAGCCGGGCGTGGTGGTGCATGCTTGTAGTCCCAGTACTTGAGAGGCTGAGACAGGAGGATCCGGGTTCGCAGCCAACCTCAGCTACTTAGTGAGGCCCTCCGCAACTTAGTGAGACCCTGTTCCAAAATAAAGAATAAAAAAAATAGGGCTGGGGGTGTAGCTCAGAGGTAGAATGCCCCTGGGTTCAATCCCCAGTACCGCAAAAAAACAAAAACAAAAACAAAAACAAAATAAAAAAGAATTCATTTTCACAGTTGCTGTTTTATGACTTATCACCCCAAATGCTTCAGAAGCTCTTTAAACAAGCAAACCACACCCAGAAATAGGAAAACCGCCCGTCACAAGAGCGAGCAATTACCTTTATTCACACTGGGAGAATCTTCCTCCTGGTGGCACAGCTCACATGAAAGAAGAGGAAAGAAACAAGTGCTCTCCGATATTCTGGTCTTTAGTTTTTACTCGTGCTGTCCCACATGATACTAGTGGAAGTTGCCTATCATTCTTAAAAGAGACAATGTCATTTCTGATAGTATTTCCCCGAAGAAAGGGGAAACTCGTGCCTTTTCCCCACAGACGACAGTTAAACAGGAGCAATCACTTCAGTTAATAGGGGCCCATCTGATGACCCCATGGCAAGAAAAGAATCTCTAGTTCCCTTGACATGCTGGGGAGGGAGGCCAGAGCGCGGTCCAGGTCATGACTAGAGGGAAGGAGTGCTGCAATCGATTGGTGATGTCTGCCACGATCGAGGGATGGCAGAGTGTAGCACAGGTGCTGTGTATCTGCCAACCTGCTTGTTGCCAGCTGGGGCTTCTCTTTACAGCCCAACCCCCAGCCTCAACGCATACCTGCATATTTCCTTCATTCCTGTCTTCTGTGATGTTCGAGCCCCATCAACTCTCCAAGGGCCAGCTGGATCCCGCCTCTGTGAAGCGCTCCTCTGGTGCGGCTCCTACTGAAGACAGGAAATGTGTGTGGAGGGCTTAGCCTGAGCGATGGGCAGCAACCGGCCTGCAGAGCAGAGCTCAGCGCATGAGGCCAGGTACCCCCAAGCACAGGTGGGTCAGCTGAGTCCGATCCCATTGCCCGAGCTTCCAAGGTCAGTCGTGGGCCCAGCGGGGACGCTCCTGTGACCAGCTCGGAGAACTGTGTTTTCAATCAGCTCACAAGGGCTTTTCAGTGCTGTCTGCCAGAGGCCTGGAAGCAAAACCCTGCCACACGCATGAGCTGTGCCCTTGGCAGCGCTTCTCAAAGTGGCCACGGGGAAGGACCAGTCCTTCAGGATTCCTTGGCACAGGTGAGCTCAAATCCACACTGCAAATTTTTCCCTCCCTCCTTCCCTCCCTCCCTCCCTTCCTTCCTTCCTTCCTTCCTTCCTTCCTTCCTTCCTTCCTTCCTAAACAGGGTCTCACTAAGTTGCTGAGGTCCTCGCTAAGTTGCTGAGGCCTGACTTTGAACCTGCGATCCTCCTGTCTCAGCCTCCCAAGGACTGGGATTATAGGTGTGCACCAGGACGCCTGGCTCACTACCCGCCATTTTGCAACAACCAAGAGGTAGCACTTTACCTAGATGAAAACGGAAGTTCTCTTGGAAATACTGTGACTGGTTCTCACTCAGAACTCCAGTCGGCATGCCAGGACTGCACTGGTGCGTGCCGGAGGAGAAATGCTTTCATTTTTACTGTGGATAACAAAACAGGGTGATTGTCATTCTGTTGTTTTCCACGATGACAAAAACGATTTGCCCTTGCCTGATATGGGGCAAATTCAAATTTATATTTTAGCTTTGTTTCTTCCACTGATTCATAAGAAAAATGGCGAATTATCTTTGAAATGGGAAAAAAGGGTCTAATCTGTTGCACCCTGATAAAGTACAGTAAAATAAACTGCTAGAAAAAATAAAACAAGGATATACAAAATAGAAGCCCAACTGTATTAGCAAGAGAGATAAAAGTGTGTCAAATTCTATGAAAGGCCGGGTGTGGTGGCGCACACCTATGATCCCAGTACTTGGGAGGCTGAGACAGGAGGATCACAGGGTCGAGGCCAGCCTGAGCAACTTAGCAAGACTCTGTTGCAAAATAAAAAAAAAATAATAAATAAAAAGGCTGGAAGTGTAGCTTAGAGACAGAACGTCCCTGGGGTTCAATTCCCAGTACCAAAAAAGAAAAAAAAATTGCTCTGAAAGTGTCTAAACTTTCCCTCTTGGTTTCTGTTGCTCTCGCTCACCAGAGACACTTTGTGGATCAGCACTGGGTCATATTTAGACCAGCATTGTCAAGGGACATTCCGAATAGCCACTGTGGTCGTCTCTCTGAAGTGAATTCTTTGTCATAAATAACTCCACATGACACATGTTCCTCTCCTATGACAATCGCCAAAATACTTGAATTTGCTGTGTGCTGAGTGAGCGGGCGGGCAAGGACTGAATTGTCTTCCCCCGGGCAGTACCTATCCAACTCCTTACAGTTACATCGACTCCCTCATTAACAAAGGCCACTTAGCAAAGGAGAGTGTCACTCCCAGCAGAGATGCCCGGGCTCCCTCCCTGCCTCCCTTCTCCTCTGCTCAGTACCTGGTACCTGGCGCATCTACACCTCCCTCCTGCCACCCTCCCCGGGCCCTGGGAGACGAAAGGCTTCCACGCAGATCGGAGGAAGCAGATGAAAGGACACTCTTATCAGAACCCAGTGCTAGCCAGGCGTGGTGGCGCACGCTTGTAATCCCAGTACTTGGGAGGCTGAGACAGGAGGATCCGGGTTCGCAGCCAGCCTCAGCTACTTAGTGAGGCCCTCTGCAACTTTGTGAGACCTGGTTTCAAAATAAAGAATAAAAAATAGGGCCAGGGGTGTAGCTTGGAGGTAGAACGCCCCTGGGTCCAATCCCTGGTACCGCAAAAAAAAAAAAAAAAAAAAAAAAAAAGAACCCAGTGCTAGTGTGTGGCTGGCATTTGATGGGGCTGCTAGAGCCTCTGCGATGCTCCTCAGCTAAAGGCACAAGGCAAAAAGTGTAATCCGGGTTGGGACCCGGAGCCTCGAGCTGTGAAGAAAAGCGATAGCTATGCAAAGCGCACATCTCCACCCTGTTAAAAATACACCTAGGTGCTAGGTCTGGCTTCCTTGCGGGGCAGAGCGAGGACCTCAACCCAGGTGGGGTGGCTTGGACAGTATTTGCATAAACTATTTACTTCAGGCTTCTAAGAAGTGTAGTGGCCAGTGGGCTGTTTTTCATGGCTAGATACAACCCTGGCACTAGCTGTGTGACCTGGCTTAAGTCTCTCAGCCTCTCTGGTTCATGGTTTCCAGGTCCCTTAGGTAGGGGTGTTGGGGAGCTCAGTCACCTGGATTCCTTTGCCCGAGGTACCATTAACCATCGCCCGTGGGTATCAATTCTTGCGTTGATCTCTTCCTCTGGTCTTCAGAACAAGTCTCTTGTGGGTAGCTCTTATGCCCATTTTGCAGATGGGGAAACTGAGGCACAGAGTGGTTGAGTCGCCTACTCCAGGTCACTCAGTGAGAAGCAGCAGGGCCGGAGTGTGAACCCGGGTGGTCTGGCCCCGGAGCCCCTGTTCTTACCCATCCCACCATCTGGCATCTAGAGCCCCATCGTACGTATGTGGAGACGGAAGCACAAGGGAAAGTCACCTGCCCAGGACCACAGAGCGAGCTCAGGGTGGAGCGGATTCTGTGCGGTCTGGCTATGCCGGGGAGCAGCTGGCTTCAATTCACCGGGGTGTAGGACCCTTCTCACTGCGACGTCGGTGTGGCATAGAACACACAGCAGGCTCCCTGGAGGTGGAGGCTGGGGGTCTAGACCTTGCCTCTTATGGGGGCAGTGTCAGCTCCCTGGGTGTCGGGTGGCTATCTGCAAAATGGGGACGCCCCCGCTACCGGGAGATGGTGTAGATGGAGCACGTAGCTGAGAGGCGCTAATGACAGGGACGCAGCAGGATGCCGCCACAGTCGGCGTCTACCTCCCTTGCGTGATGGGTCTTAGTTCTCTTTCCTTCTGATCTATGTTCCTTTCACAGAACAGACACTCCCATCTGTCCCTTGGCAGGGAACGTCTGATGGAGAGCTGCCACCGTGTCCATTCCTAAGTACAAAGAAAACAAAAACAGACCAAAAAAAAAAAAAAACCCGGCTCTGAGGTCTCCTGACCATTTCCTCTTTCAAAGGTGGAGAACAGCACATTAAAACCAAAAGATGATCCGAGAGGTTGCTGGTGGGTTCTAGAAAACTCCAACCACAGGATGAGGAAGAGTGTGCTGTTATATAAGAAGTTGGCTTTGGGGTATGCGCTCTGAGCAGGGGCCGCCATGAAAGGTCCAGGGAGCCCTGGGCCGCTCCCGCAGCGCTGTCAGCCTGTGGTTTGACCAAGGGCTTTCTGGATGCCAGCCCCTACCCAGGATTTATCCTCTGAACATACTGCTGAAATCACAGATAGGATCACAGGCTGACAAAGTGCCTGTCTGAACACTGGCTGAGCCCTGGTCACCGCTGACACATCAGTGGTGCGGAGGGGAAGCCGCGTCGGTCACCTGGCTCCTGACAGGTGTGCTAGGAAGGTCCTTCCAAGAAGCAGACCCAGGCGGGATTAGGCATGCCGGAGGTTTATTAGGGGGAGTTGAGCACCCATAACCTGTCCAACGCGCCAGTTGCTATGTGAACCAAGAAACCATGTCTCCCCTTCCCCTGGGAACCATCTGGGTGGGGTGGAGAGCTTCGTGCGTAGCTCTGATTCGCTGCACAACGAGCCCGACTGGATTGCGTCGCTGGCATGGGAATTCCCACGGGGGGCGCTCTCAGCTGTTTAAGTGGAGCCTTATGTAATCTCTACTGACAGAGTGGGATCAACTGATAATCAGATGATAGAAACGACGCTGTGCGGCTTTCTCCTTAAAGCTGCAGGACCAGCTCTTCCAGGGCCAAGTGATTCCTGTGTCTGAGTTTGGAGTCTTTAGAAGCTGCCTTCGTTCAGAGAGCTCGGAGCTGGGGACTACTCCAGTGGTGCAGGTTTCTGTGGCTTACCTGCGCGTCAGGCCCTCTCAGTGCAGAGGCCGGTGGGAGGCCGCCCTCCTGGAGGTCCTCTTACGGGGAGAGACAGAGAGCAAGCAATCCACAGCCGTGCACAGACAATAGGAAGGGTGAAGCAAAAGGGCCGAGTGGCACGCGGGTCCCCAGGGACTTGGAAGGTGAAAGCCACCAGAGCCTGTCCAGCTTTGGGGACAGAGTGTCTGCTGCTTAGTGGCCCCTGGGTGCCCGTCCCACCACGGACTGGCTGCTTGCAGAGGTTCCTGGGGAATCCCTCTGGGTTCTGGGGTCTGCTTTAGGACAAAGGAGGGGGAGTCTATTAGAAGGCCAGTGGTCTCCGCTGTGCCCTGGGAGCTGTGCTGCGTGGGGTGGGAAGATGGCCAGATGCCAGGCACTGCCCGGGCGTGTGGCTGGGGTGTCCCAGCTCATGGTTTAGAAACTCATGCCCCTCAGCGAAGAAGGCCTCGGGGATGGGAGAAAAGCAAATGAGATGTGAACACGCAGAGCCAGGCACTGGTGTGTTAGAGGCATTGGTGATGGGCGGAGCTCATGACTTAGACCACTGTCATTAACCTAATCACCGCCATCACCATAATCATCACCATCAAAACCATCATCACCATCATCAAAACCACCATCACCATCACCATCACCACCATCACCACCATCACCATCACCATATCATTATCACCACCACGATCATCATCACCATCACCATCATCAAAACCATCATCATCATCACCACCATCAAAACCATCATCACCATCACCATCACCACCATCACCACCATCACCACCATCAAAACCATCATCACCATCACCATCATCAAAACTATCATCACCATCACCATCACCACCATCACCACCATCACCATCACCATCACCATCACCATCATCATATCATTATCACCACCATCACTATCACCACCACCATCATCATCATCACCACCACCACGATCATCATCACCATCACCATCATGAAAACCATCATCACCATCACCATCATCATCACTATCATTACCATCACCACCATCATCATCATCACCACCATCATCATCATCACCACCACCATCATCATCATCATCACCATCATCACCATCACCATCATCAAAACCATCTTCACCATCATCAAAACCATCTTCACCATCACCATCATCATTATCATCACATATCATCAGCAACACCATCATCATCATCATCATCATCATCATCATCATCACCATCATCACCACCATCACCATTTTACAAATGGAAATGGAGTTGCTTTCTGCCTGCCTGAACTTCTTTTCCTTCCTTCCTTCCTTCCTTCCTTCCTTCCTTCCTTCTTCCTTCCTTCCTTCCTTCCTTCCTTCCTTCCTTCCTTCCTTCCTTTTGCAGTACTGGGGATGGAACCCGGCGGCATTCTACCTCTGAACTACATACACCCCCATCCTTATTTTATTCTTTATTTTGAAACAGGGTCTCAATAAGTTGGTGAGGGTCTCACTAAGTTGCTGAGGCTGGCCGTGAACCTGTGATCCTCCTGTCTCAGCCTCCCAAGTACTGGGATTACAGTCATGTGCCACCATGCCCGGCTTGCTTTCTGCCTTTCTAAATAAGCTGTGCACAGTCTTAAGGAGTTCATAGGGAGCAGAGGGGCAGTGTTGGGTGGGGGAGGTAATCAAGCCCTCAGGCGCGATGGCGGGTAGAGGGCGGGTGAGGCCATCTTCTGCCTCTCATCCGCCCCTGATGGTAATGAGCCAAGCAGGTATCAATGCAGGGCGTCCCACCACCTTCCTGGTCGCCTTCAATTCTGCTCGGGGACAGCAAAGTGGCTATTTCAGGAGGTATCGGATTACAGTTCTGCAATAGGATAATTGCCCTCTTTGAGGAAGCCTGTAGAAATAGCTCCCGTTCCTCCACCAGGCATGGCCTCGTGGGGCGGTGTTTTCAGACACAGGCACGGTTATTCTGTGGATCCCAACCCGCCTTCTACCTTGTCCACAGGACACGCACCGATTAGAACACTCAGAACTTTCCTTCGGAGGAGTAGGGGGACCAATCTGTGCCTCACTCGACTGGTGAGGTCATCAAGGTCCCTGTGACAGATGCGACCTCCAGGTAGGTGGCCTCAGCCTCAAGTGAACAGCAGGGAGGGAGGCCAGAGCTGGCCCACACAGACTCCACCGCTCTGATGTGCAGCCCGGGCCGGCCACTCTCAGAGCCTCGGTTTCCTTATTAAAAACAGGAATCCTAGTGACACAGTGGTCCACACTTCACAGGGCTCAGCGGGATAGCCGGGATGGCGCGACTTCTGAGCCGAGGGCACCGGCATCAGTCACCCTGTACAGATGTCCGCTGAGTCAGGGGAGCGCTCGGGCAGCGCAGCCCGAGAGCTCACAGCCGGTGAGGATGCAGTGTCCTGCAGGTCACCCCAGCCAAGGTCTAGGAGCACAGCTGCTGTGAAAGACTGAGGCTGGTCTCGTCTCCCGAGCTGCCCTTCTTGACATATCTTCCTTGGGCTTCTCCCCTCACAGACCCCAGATGGCTGCCACAGTTCCAGCCTCGCCTGCAGGCACAGCAGCGCCCAGCTGCATTCCCTGGCGGGACTCGGGGCTGCACCATAAAACACTTGGGGTAATAGCGGAACCACCCCAAATAACCTCTGAACATCTGTGAGACAAGATAGCTTTCTGTTTCCTCGTGTTTTATAGATGGTAACAGATGTCTTGGAAAGTGTCAAGGCTGGGGTTGGGGCTCCAAGCCACATGAGCCCAACAGCCCTGCTTCCCAGATTAGGAGCCGGAGGCCGCACTGTGTGTCTGTGACAGGTGTGGGTGCCTCGGGTAGGGAGGGGGTGGTATGAGACCAACTTCCTCCTCCTTGCGAACGAGAATGCCCCTTTCCCAGGCCCCACTACCTGGTGACCTGCGGATCTGCTCTGCAGGCAGCTGGAGCTCTGAGCACTGCCCACTGTAGAGGAGGGACGGGATGGGTGGCTGGGTGCCCAGGGAGGCCAGTCTTTGGGGCTCTGGCGCCCCCTGGTGAACGGACTGAAGAATTACCTGGAGTTCCCTAGTGCACAACACTGACCCTAAGGGGACTGATGTGCATTTTAACAGCTCCAAGAAACTGCCACGCACACTGTCGACAGACCACACTTTGAGAACCATGGCTCCCTGTCAGTTCGGGGTCTGGGAAAGAGCATCGAATACCTGTGGGGGCGCTAGTCTTACTGTGCAGCCTTGAGCAAGTTGCATCCCCTCTCTGGGCCACTGTACTCTTACCTATAAGATGAGTGGGTTGGACTAGCCAGGGGGAAAATGGCGGGGGGGGGGACTTGGGAATGACACATCTCTTCGGCCTCAGTAGCCCCAGCCACAAAACAAAAGGGCTGGGAAAGTGGCTAAAAAGAAGACCACGGACAGTACCAAATGCTGGCATGAATGCAGGGCAACGTGAGCTCTCGGGCCATTTGATGAGAGTAGTATGTGCTACCAACCACTTGGGAAGATTCCGTGGCCACATCTACTCTATCCATCCCCCAGGACTGATGCACCGGCCCAGGAAGGAGTGCAAGGGAAGCGCATACATCTGTCCGCCCAAGGACATGGCCAAGAACACTCACAGTTATATTGCTCATTTTATTTTATTTTATTTTTTATTTATTTTTGCGGTACTGGGGATTGAACCCAGGGGCATTCTACCTCTGAGCTACACGCCCAGCCCTATTTTTTATCCTTCCTTCCTTCCTTCCTTCCTTCCTTCCTTCCTTCCTCTTTCTTTCTTTCTTTCTTTCTTTCTTCCTTTCTTCCTTTCTTCCTTTCTTTCTTTGCGGTACCGGGAACTGAACCCAGGGGCGTTCTACCTCCGCGCTACGCCCCCGGCCCTATTTTTTATACTTTAT
>PVJS01009601.1:0-49973 GCA_004027185.1 Glis glis
AAAAAATAGGGCCGGGGGTGTAGCGCGGAGGTAGAACGCCCCTGGGTTCAATCCCCAGTACTGCAAAAAAAAAAAAAAACCCAAAAAACCAATTTTATATACCACTCACACCTTGACCCCTCCTCCAGGACAAACTGTGGGTATGTTGAATAAATAGACATACATGGGTGGGGGATATTTCCTTGAGATGCATAATTAGATAATGGAAAGAGGGGAGTGCTGTGAGGACTAAAGAGAAAAGGAGGAGATTAGGGAGGAAGACATAGAAATAGGAAGGGAAATAGATTTACTTGAGTTCTCGTTGCCTTCTTCATACAGTCCTCTGCAGATTGCAAGCTAGGCTATCCTCCTTAGGGTTAGGGATATGCAGTTGATGTGCATTTCTGGTCAATTGAATTCTACATCTCTTCTTCATTTCCCTTTTCTATTCTGCTTCTCTATTCTGCATTATATTTATGAAGAGCACTGTGTACTTGCTGGTTCTTTCTGCCCTGCTGGTGCAGCCTGAGCCCTGCAACTAGCTACCCCACCGTGGGAATTTGCACTTTAGGGGCACCATTTCCTGTGAGAAACCCTAAGCTGGCCCTTGACTTTTCTAGGTGGTGATTCACACAGGACAGGCCCAGAGGAACTGCAACAGGGCAGGCTGCTTCAGTGTGTGAAGGGCTGGCCAACGTGGTGCACACATGGATCCTTGGACTCACTTAGGGACCTTTTGGCCTCCTGTGTATCTGAGAAAAGACGGTTGAAAACTTTAAAAGGTTCCAAATGACAGAAAGTTAGAATTAATATTCAGATTTGTCTGGATAGAAATTGATGTAAAAGATAATGATAAATATTTAGTCCAAGTCAGGCGTTTTGCTTTATTTTTTTCAATCGCAATAAAATACAACATAAATTAACTTTTTAAACTAATTCTTACATGTTACTTAACAAAGTTATAGCTTTTCATACTGTATAATCTAATCTACAGAAATCTGCATTTCTAATCTAAAGAAATTCAAAGAAAAGTAAGACCTAATTCTTGTTCTCATAAAGTGAAATTTTAGAAATCCATATATTTTCACATAACTGTATCTAAATGGAATATATGTACATACTTATGTAAGTTACAAAGATGAGAACCATTTTATGATAGGAAAACCTCTAAATGCCACTTTTACTTTTTAATTGTGTAATATGAAATAGAATTACTATTCTAACATCTTTAAGTGTTCGATACAAGATGATTTTTATTCATTATGTAATTTAAGATTTAAGTGGAGTTTTATAAAGTTTTATTAGAGAACTATGAATCTAAAAAAGGCTGATTTGGAAATCCTTCACTTTCTTTTTTTGGAATTAAAACTGACTTTCTTTTCTCTTCCATCCTTCATTTTCTACATATATATTTTTGGAGGCCGGCATGGTGGCGCTCCCTTGTAATCCCAGTACTTTGGGAGGCGGAGACCGGAGGATCCGGGTTTGCGGCCAGCCTCAGCTCTCTCTCTCTCTCTCTCTCTCTCTCTGTCTCTCTACTTAGTGAGGCCCTCCGCAACTTTGTGAGACCCGGTTTCAAAATAAAGTATAAAAAATAGGGCCGGGGGTGTAGCGCGGAGGTAGAACGCCCCTGGGTTCAATCCCCGGTACCGCAAAAAAAAAAAAATAAATAAAATAAAATATTTTTGGTAATTGGAATATTGCCAAGTTCTTCTAAACCTGTTTTTTCTCTAATGTAGAAATCTTTTTTCCCCCCTTCAAGGTCTTCAAGGACAGATAGTTTTTTTATGAATTGAATTTGCAGTCCATGTGCAATCATTCTTAATAAAAATATTATGAAATTGACAATTGTGAGTATATTTCAGTTGGCATGAATTTCGATTATTAATAAAGTCAACTTTTTGAGTGTCGGCACCACACACTCAAATGTTTTATTAGAAAAATTTTAGCAAATCTAATATTATGGAAGGAAGTAACATTTGCATTTTATCAAATAGAGGAGTAATTATTTGGAACTATCAAGTCCTTGGAAAATAGATGCTTTTTATATGTACCTGGCCTTATGATTTAGCTATACCTGCAGGCATTTTGTGAGTGGTGTTTAATATTACCTCTGATCAGCCGAATGCATTTCATTTTTCTTTATTGATGTAATTAATCTGTTATTTTGTGCTTATGACGTGACTATTTTTAAAAAGGCAGTGTATACAGTTGGGTTGTTTGTAATTTCTTTGGGTGTCTTTTGTGCTCAATCTATGTTAGTAAATGATTATTACGTGCTGGGTAGGCCTATGGCAAACAAATTGCAGGAATCTTTGCATCTAATTTGAGTATTTATTGATTTTTCTTTGAAGACTGCACCAAGCCAACTATCCAGCATGTGTAATTTACTAATATTTATAACCCATTTTTAGCGCAATTAGAAGACTTCCAAATGACCTTAAAGCTGTAGCAGTAGATAGGCATCAAATACAGTGTTTGGACCTTTCAACCAAGTAGATTAGCAAAAGAGTTCTCTTTTCTTTGAAAATAGAAAATAGAACTAGTTGGGAAGGAATAGCATTTACATAAAGGCACTTCCTTTTGCCACCTTTGAATTTTTTTTTAGAAGTATGGTTTAATCTTACCCTGTTATTAAACTGCTTTAAGCTTCTTTCCAAGGATCACAGCCAAATTGAAGGATTTATTTCCTTGCCTGTGCTTTAAAACATTGCTGTCAAACAAAGCAGGCAAAGGCAAGCAATAGAGATACAGCCCCCTCGTGTTTTCAGTTTATTTGCATTTGTTCATGACTTCTAAGGTATTTTAAATTCCCAAAGGAGTTCACTTGCTTTAAACTCTATTATATATAAATTGTTACCTGAATGGATTTGTAAGAGATCAAAGTAAGTGTCAGCTTAGTAAATAGAAGAGATTTTTTTTTCTCTCACTGAGCTATGTTATAAAGGGAGATTTATGTTTAGAACTTAACATGGTTAGGGAAACAGTGGGTTATTAACATTTGAAAAGTGTCAAGGAGGAAGTGGGTGCTATTTTCTGTAGAGTCTCAAACATTTGAACTCTAGAAGCTGGAATAATTTAATTGATAAAATCTATTGGATTACTTGGAGTTTCTTCTGATTTTCTGTTTTAGAGAGATTGTTTTTCCTTCTTAGGTGCATTTGCATTTATAGAAACACAATTTGGCTTAAACAGATGATTCTGCCTGTCTCCCTAATAATAGTGTTTAAATGAAAAAAATAGCATTTTTAATATTGCCAGTTATTTTATAGGATACATAAGGGCAAAGAAGATGAAATATGTCAAGAGGCCAAAATAATTTGTACTTCTGGATTTATGATTTTGGTAAAAATATTTTGTATTTTATGTCGTAATTACATGAGTGTTTGCTTTCTGGTAGCTGATTGCTGTTGGCATTGTTAAAGGATTTTTGTGTATCAAAGTTTGTGAGCATGAAATAAATGACATGTACTCTCATTTCTTGATTATTCGAAACAAAAGTTTTGTACTAACTATACAGATATATAATGCCATACTACATTAGATGGGCCACCAAGGTGCTAAACCGTGGGGAATTCACCATTTCTCTATTTGTTAGAGTGTGAAGTTGGAATTCAGAATTCCAACCTTAAGCCAGTCATGGTGGCATATATCTTGGGAGGCTGAGAATAAATAAGTAAATTCAACTTCAAATATGGTTGGTTGGGTGATATTTAATATTATAAAACTTCTTTCCTCTATAATAACCCCCACACTGGAAATGGTACTACCATTATATGGTAACCCTACACATGACATGTATATATTCCCATGTATGTAGGGAAATGTTTGAGTTGTCATATAATTTTGGGGGCATTGCTATAGTTCTGATAGGATAAATATGGATTTCAAAGTTATAAGTAACATACAGTTTAATATTTCAGTCTCTGGGGACTGGAAGAGGGTCCCAGTGCATTGGCAGTGATGAGCTATTAGGGCCTGGAATCTTCTCCCACTGTAACCTTGCGGAGACACTCTTTTTACCTTGGCTCTATTTCACATACTCCTTTCTTTGAAGGCCCCAAATATTTGGCCAACCTGCTATCTGTTCACAGTCAACAGTGATGCTTCTGACCATAATTGCTACCCCTCCTTCCTACTGCATTGGGTTAAATAGTGGCCCTACACAATTCTTGTCCTTCTGGAACCCCACACGTGAATTTATTTGGAAATCAGGTTGGTAGTTGCCAGTGTGATTAGTTAAGTCCATACTGGAGTAGGGTGGGGCCTTAGTCCATTGTGATTGTGTTTTATTTATTTATTTGTTTGTTTGTTTGTTTGTTTATTGATTTGCAGTACTGGGGATGGAACCCAGGGGCATTCTACCTACGAGCTACACCCCCAGCCCTATTTTTTATTCTTTATTTTGAAACAGGGTCTCACTAAGTTGCGGAGGGCCTCACTAAGTAGCTGGCCACGAACCTGGATCCTCCTGTCTCATACTCCCAAGTTTACAAGCGTGTGCCACCACATCTGGCTGTGATTGTTTCTTCAAAGAAGATGAGAGACACAGACACATAGAAGAATCAGGTATGGTGGAGACAGAGATTGGTGTGAAGGACCCTTCAAAGTCACGGAACACCAAGGATTCCTGGCAGCACAGCAACTAAGTGCAGGACATGGAACATATTCTCTCCTGCACCCTTGAGAGAGAGCATGGTCCTACTGACACTTTGATTTTGGATGTTCAGCCCCCAGAACCACAAGAGAAGACATTTTGGTTATAAGCCATGTAGTGTGTGGTACTTTGTTAGGCCCGCCCTGGTTAACTAATATGCCTGCCTGTAAGCAGCTGATAGGAAAGTAATCTCAAAGTTTTTCTACTGCAAGTCTATTCTAGAAGCAAGTATGTAATTTAAAAATTCCCAAAGGGTTAATGCTTCCAGAAATGGTATAAAAGCATCTAAAAATATATGGAAATTTAATTCAAGGATTTCAAAACAGAGCTGGGTGTCTATAGATTAGAAGAGTGCTGTAAACCCTGGCTGCATGTTGGGATTACCTGGTTGGCTTTTATTTTGTTTATTTATTTATTTTGAGGTACTAGGGATTAAACTCGGGGTGTTCTACCTCTGAGCTATATCCCCAGTCCTATTCTGTTTTTTATTTTGAAATAAGTTCTTGCAAAGTTGCTGAGGCTGGCCTCAAACCTGCCATTTTCCTGTCTCAGCCTCCTAAGTACTGGGATTATGGGCATGCGCCACCATGCCTGGCACCTGGGTGGCTTCTAAAGCTTACAGATGCCTGGGCCCTAATGCCGGAGAGTGTTGTCATTGATCAGACAGAGTTGCAGATGACTCAAAGGGAGTTTAAAGCCCTTAGTAAAGTCTACTGTGCAGCCAAAGCTAAAATATATTGATCTTGAAGTTCTTTACACTCTGTAGCTAGGGTACGTAAAATTTTAAACTCTTTTTGAGATTTTTGTTTTTTGGCTAGCAGTGGATGAATTTAGATTAAATCTCAGACAAAAACAAACTCAATATCTGATCCTCCCTCTTTACAACGCAAGGCTCCCCAGACTTGGAAGGGCGGCCTGTGAGCTGTGAGAGTATGGCGTGGGGGGGTCACTGGGGGCTGCGCCTGGGTCAGGGTGGGGTGGATGTGTTCTTTAGACTTACTTGTTTCCCTACTTTTCTCTGTACCACTGCCTGTTCTACTTTTAGAAAACCTATGTTAGGCTCACATTAAGGAGATGAGGATAAAAGTGTGGGCTGTAAAAGTGTAGAAAACAAGGGGATTCTCAGTGAGAAGGAAAAAATAGGAAAAATGCCATCTGGCAGAAGTGGGAGGCAGGGGGGTTCTGTGACCACTGGCAGCTGTTGAAATGTGAGTGTGAAGCAGTCCATGGGGTGTGCAGAGAAGGGCTTGATGTGTGCATGTGTGCTGATGTATGTTCTGTACAGAGATCTATTTAGGGACTAATTTTCCTGTGTGACATAGAAATGTGTGTGTGTATTGTTATAGTTCTAACTATAACAGTCTCTAGACTGTCCCCTGAAGAGCTCATGTATTAATGTCCAGAGTTGATGAGATTACAACCCTCATGACTTACTGTAATCTCATCAATCTCATCAGTGGAGAAGTCCACTGTGGTGGATTCACTGGGTGGTAACTGAGGCAGGTGAGTTGTGGCTAGAGAGGTTGGGTCCCTGGGGGCATAACCTTGGTGACGATACTTTTGTCTTTGAATCCCCTTGCTTGCTTGAGCTCGCTTGCTTCCGGTCTCCATTATGTGGGAGCAGCACCCTTGCTTTCTCCCTTTCTCTGCTTACCGCTGCCATGCCCTGAGCTCCACAGACCAAGCCTGACATGGACTGAACCGCTAAATCTCCAAAACTGTGACCAAATAAATATTCTTTCCTATAAGTTGTGTGGTCAGTTGTTTTGGATGACAGCAGTGAGAATGTTGGCTGTGACAATATATTTATATGTATTATAATATATATATTTTTAAGTCTGTTAGCAGTGAATGGTGTCACTCTGTTATGTGAAGGTTCCCTATAAGCTCATTCCTTCCAGTCTTGCAATCTGTCTCATATATTGTAGTCTTGTCATGTGCATTGTACCTGTATATAGTATTGTTGACCAAGAGAGATGTTGTTAATACCTCTGATGCTGTGCTGGTGATGAAGTTCCAGTATCCTATTGTTGCCATTACTTACACAAGGACAGTATCTTGGAAATATGTAAGAAGAAGACTTAAGGCAGGTCTGCTTCACGTGGAAGGCTTGTAATGAATGCCACTGCATTGACTTTTCATTCTGCGATGGTTTTCTTGTCAAGTCCACATGCTTTTCTAGCCTCCCGATGACCATAATTTTGCTCCTTTTTGTCTGTTTCTAAGCTCCACTGCTGATTTGGTGCTACTGAAGTATTTGAAGACTGTGGTTTAGCTCAAGAAACCATTAAAGAGACCTCATTATTGGCGAAATTCTTAGCGGTTGGTTTCTGTGCTGTACACTTGATGGCAATTCTTGAAAGTAATAATAGTTAATAGCTATCTGACATCCTTGTATGTCTGCTAAGCACCATGACATTAATTTTCATAACAATCCTTTGAGGTCCATGATGGTACTTTTATTTTATTGATAGGAGACTATCACTTAGCGTGGTAATTTGGAACTAACCGGTGGTAAATTTCTGGTAAACAGCTTTCTGAATAAAACATACTGACTTGAATTTGTTTATTTCTTGGCTATAAATACACAGACTCCTTCCTTTCTTTTCCTCCCTCCTTCCCTCCCTCTCTCCATCCCTCCCTCCAAACTGGGGGTTGAACCTCTGAGCTACATCCCCAGCCTATATTATTTTTTATTTTGAAAATGGTCTCACTAAGTTACAGAGGGCCTCACTAAGTAGCTGAGGCTGGCCATGAACCTATGATCCTCTTGTCTTAACCTCCCAAGTACTGGAATTACAACTGTGCGCCACCATCCCTGGCTAGACTGATTTATTTCATGCTCCTAAATTGTAGTCATAGAGTTGTGAAGCTATGTGTGCAGTTAGCTCGTCCAGGCCTTTGCCAGCCAGTTCAACCCCTCTCTGGATCTCACACCAAAGCTAATATTCTTTCTCTTATGCCGCCACATCCCCTCCTCCTCAAGTCATTTCACAGAATCCCGTCCATTACTTTTCTCCAGAACATCATGTCCTGCTTGTAACGTCTTCTATTAAAAGTTTCTTAGAGACATGAAATTATAACCAACTGTCAACTTCCAGGACCTTTATTTCCTTAAACTAAAGCAGAATTAATAGAATGGGATTTATTACAGTAAGTCATCTCTTTTATATTCTTGATTAGCAAGTGCGGGTGTGCTATCAAGTCAAATGCCTGGTCATTTCAAATGTGAGTAGCAATTTTATCTACTTATTAGTAACAAATCAAACTGATTTTACTCATGGCACCAACTGTTCTTTTGGAATTTAATTCAAAATACTTTTTTTTCCTTTCCAGTTTAGATCTTGGTGGGAATGAAAAACCATGAGAATTGTCAGTTGACTTTTTTTTTCAAAATTGAGAAGGAAGTGACTTGTTAACATCTCTTTCCTTCCTCATCCATATTTTGATGAGAAAGCCCAAACCCTTTTCTAATCCTCTTCCCTTTCTCTGTTTCTCCCTGGTTGTAAATCTCTGAAAACACATGTCTTGGAGAGTTTTCATTTTCCCTGGTTCTGGTTATAATACTGACTTTAAAAATCATGTGCATTCTAAATCATCACATTTTGTTCAATTTCCTACTCATGCTAAGACTTCAAGTGTGATGGATTAGGCACCCCTGAGGTGGGGCTGCGGTCTTTACAGGATTTGTCCTATAGTGGGTGGAGTGCTTTTTCTTTCTTCAGCAGAGCTGTGGAAGGCTGAAGGGGGAGTAGAGAGTGCTTGGCTCCATCATTGGTATGGACTGCTTTCTTTTTTGGCAGGGTGAGTGTGGTACTGCGGTTGAACTCAGGGGCATTCTACCTCCTAGCTATACTCTCAGCCCTTTTCATTTTTTGTTTTTAAAACAAGGTTTCACTAGGTTGCTGAGAGTCTAGCTGTATTGCTGAAGCTGTCTTCGAACCTGTGATCCTCTTGTCTCAACTTCCCAAGTACGGGGGTTACAGGTGTGCACCACCATGCCTGGCTTGGAATGCTTTCTTTTTCTCTATTACTTTGGTTACATGAAAGTTTCTAGTTGTTAGTTCCTGAACACTGGTGATTTAATTTAGTTTAATTAACTTATTTTTTGCAGTACTGGGGATTGAGCCCAGGGGCATTCTACCTCCAAACTACACCCCCAGCCCTATTTTTCTTCTTTATTTTTTTGAAACAAGGTCTCACTAAGTTGCAGAGGGCCTCACTAAGCAGCTGAGGCTGACCTTGAACCTGTGATCCTCCTGTCTTAACCTCCCAAGTAATGGGATTACAAGTGTGTGCCACCATGCCTGGCCACTGGTGATTTTAAAGAAGCCAAATGTTCTTAAACAAAATTTCTGAATTGCTTCTTGAAATATGTATGATGGCAAGATATTTTAGTGGATATAAACATAGGGTGATGATGTCTCTTTTTCTAACCAAGTTCCACGTAAGAATGATCTCAGTTTTTGCTTTGTTCTTGTGTTATTCGTGGTGCTGAGGTTTGATTGAACTCGGGCCTCGAGTGTGCTAGGCAAGTGTTCTACCACTGAGACACAGCCCCTGTCAAGAATGATCCCATTTTGGGGGGGGAGGGGGGAGACTGGGGAATCAAACCTAGGGGCTTTGTACCTTTGAGCTATACCCCAGCCCTATTTTATTTTTTATTTTCAAACAGGGTCTCACTAAGTTTATGAGGGCCTCGCTAAATTGCTGAGACTGGCCGCAAACCTGGGATTCTCCTGTCTCAGCCTCCCAAGTGTTGGGATTACAGGTGTGCACCATCATGCCCTATGATCCCACTTTAAAGGCAACCTGGATGTTTCCTGTCTTCTTTTGCACCTTGTCAGACCCCTTTAAGACATGGCTGCAGGACGTGGGATTTCGATCCCCACATAAGAGAATGTCATTTTATATTTGATCTCTAAAGATTTTGGAATTGAGATTTTGACGGTCTGACATATATTTAATGTCTAAGCCTTGACGTTGAGCAGTGTGAGCTTGCAGGTGCAGGAGCCCTGGACTTGAGTTTGTGTTCTGTTATGGAAGTAGCTGAAAGGAAAGATCACAGGATTTCCACGTGGTTTGCAATTTAGACAATTTATTTTGCTTTTGCTAAGGCAATAAAGGAGTAGATTGTTATCTTTTTAAAATGTTAAAGTTGGAAGCATTTCCCACAAAGAACAAGAAATGTCCAAGAAGAAATTCTGTTTCACAGTCTAATTACAAGAAATGCTAAGCTATATTGATCTGTTCTTGACTTTTATTTAAACATATAATATTAAATTGTTGATTGCAAGAGGCTAGTAAGTTAAAAGAAGACTTATTTTGAATAAGCTTCTTGACAGAGAAATCTGATTTTCAGTATGAACAATGTAAATAGAAACTGCTTTTTCTCTGTGATAATTCTGTAATTTTAAACTGATTTATGATGAGTGTACTTTGTATCCGAAGAGAGTTACAGTGAAATGGAATTAACTTCAATTGCTTTATGGTTGAAAACTCTTTTCAATTTGAAGTCATATACACAATAATAGTGTCTACCTATCATCTAATTAATTTTTTTATGGTACTAGGGATTGAACCCAGAACCTCACACATACTAGGCAGGCACTCTACTACTGAGCTACATTTACAGCTAAGAAATAATGTTTTTGCATGAATGTTTGAGAATGATCTGTTGGGAAAATATATTTTTAAAATTTAACTTCAAGCCGGGCGTGGTGGTGCACTCTTGTAGTCCCAGTACTTGGGAGGCTAAGACAGGAGGATCGCTGGTTTGCGGACAGCCTCAGCTACTTAGTGAGGCCCGCCTCAACTTAGTGAGACCCTGTTTCAAAATAAAGAATAAAAAAAATTGGGCTGGGGGTGGAGCTCGGAGGTAGAATGTCCCTGGGTTCAATTCCCAGTACCACACACACACAAAAATAAATAAATTTAAAAAATTAAGTTCAGTAGAAAAGGTTACCTTAATTTCTGTGTATTTGTATTTGATGTGTAAATAAAATTTATTTATATATGTATATGTAAGTACCCATTCCTAAATAGTCATAAAATAAGACTTTTCATTTACCTTAGTTGTCAGTCCCTATAGACAATCTCTGAATCCAAAAATGTGGGATTCTAATGTGTTGTTATAAATTAAAAGAAAATACTTTTGTCTCTAGACTGTAAAAGAAACATATTTAGTCTATACAAGTTTTATAATTTCTCTTAGATGAATAAAGCATGCCTGAGATTGATTAGTTGTTTAAATCAGTAAAAAATAAAACCATGGTCTGACTTTCAATGCACTAGGCCTTGCTGAATCAGCTGTTTTAAGGCCAGGATGATGCCTAGGCATTTGAATGTCATGAAGTCAAACACAATCTCTAATGAAACAGAAATGTTTAGTAAAAACTACTTTTATAGCCAGGCACAGTGGTGTACCCCTGTAATCCCAGTACTTAGGAGCTCTGAGGCAGGAGGATAACAAGTTCAAGGCCAGCCTGGGCAACTTAGTGAGACCCTGTTTCAAAATTAAAAAAAAAATGGGCTGGGGGTGTAGCTCAGTGGTAGAGTGCCCCTGGGGTCAATCCCCAGTACCACCTGAAAAAAAAACCAAAAAGAACAACCAACCAACCAAAAACACATAGTTGTGAATGATTTGAACAGCGATCCATTCCCAAAGGTGAAGTCAACTTGTTGCATTTATATGTACAGATTTATTTTGTATGCCTCATCAACAGCATTGAGCATTCTTTAGGATATTTATCCATGTTAAGTCACTTTTGTGGGAGATAGTTTGGCACACATTATGAATAAGAAAGTAGAATTAACTGAGTGTGGGTGGAGTAGAGAAAATTCTGAAAAGTTTCTAATGAGCAGGAGATTTGGAAAGGAAGAATGGATTTTGCAGAAATGTTACGAAGTTAAACTGGGAAAATGCCATTAATTTTCTCTTATACAGGATATTGCCTGTATATGTGTATGTATATGTAATAGGTATATATGCATATATAGTATGCATGTGTATATATATAGTACTAATTATATAGTATATATAATGTAGTATATATTATATAGTATATATACTAAAAATAAAATGAGAAGCAGTACTTCCAAGGACTGTCAAGGGTTTTCTCATCGCCTTGGTTGTTCCGCGTCTTAATTCCCCATGTTCCCCTGACGGTGTTGAGGAAAGTGGTGCGGGCTGGCAGGTGCATCGCTAAATGATCCAGAGCCTTCTGCCCCTTCCCGTCTGTGGCAGAGTTGACAGTGCTCCTTGGTCAAAGTTCTGAACTGTGTCTTCTGATGCTTTCTTCCTGGGGAGGGCGGAGGTGGACAGTCCTTGATGCACGAGAGCTGATACTTTTCTGTGCCTTTTTTTTTTTAATGGAACCCAGGGGCCTTCTACTTCTGAGCCACATCCCCAGCCCTATTTTTTATTCTTTATTTTGAAACAGGGTCTCGCTAAGTTGAAAAGGGCCTCACTAAGTTGCTGAGGCTGGCTGCGAACCTGGATCCTCCGGTCTCAGCCTCCCAAGTACTGGCATTACAAGCGTACGCCACCATGCCCGGCGCTTTTCTGTCTTTTGCTAGCTGTTTCACTGGCCAGCTACTGCAGACCTGGAACATTTGTTTGAGATGTGTGTATAGGTAGGAATGTGTATAAAAACATGCCTGTGTGACTCATATCTGTCTCTTTTGACAGGTGCCAACTAACCTAGGGAAAACTTCTTTCCTTCTTAATCTCCCTTTTTTCTCTGTTTCTGTTTGGTATCATTTTTATAGCAGTGTCAAACCTGTGTATATGTAGTTCACCTTTAGCAAGTAAAAAATAGTTTCCCAATAAAGAGAAGTGTTAGAAATACGATCAAGATGAGATCTCAGATAGTTTCGAGTGACTGGTGAGATTCAGGGAATTTCAGCCTTCCTGAAGTTGTGTGAATCATCCGTTTTGTTTAGTCATTTTTTATTATTGTTGTTTATTTATTTGTGTATGTGTGTGTGGTACTAGGGATTGAACGTAGGGGCATTCTACCTTTGAGCTACACCTCCAGCCTTTTTATTTTTTGTTTTGAAACAGGATCTCCCTAGGTTATACTGTTGAGTCGGCCCTTGAACCTGTGATCCTCCTGTCTCAGCCTCACAAGTACTGCAATTACAGATGTGTGCTACCGTGCCTGGATTAGTCATTTATTTTTAGTACGCCTTTTGAGCAAAGTGTAGTTCACAGGCAGGAAAGTGTATATGTTGCAAATGTGCAGGTGGATTAACTACCATAAACCAAGCATACACATGTAGAATCCTCCCAAATCAAGTTGTGAAACATTACCAGCAGCCACCACTCAAGATTCAACGTTGGTGCTGTCCCTATCACCAAAGGATTCTGTGCTCCTGAACATCACTGCAGGTGGACCTGTGTTCTTTTGAGTCCAGCTGCACTCACTCAACATTGTTTTTGAGAGCTATCCTTCTTATTCTTTTGTCATTGCTATATAATATTCCATTGTAGGAATTTATCCAAAACCTACAGTATGATTTATCCATTATACTGCTGATGGACATTTGGGTTGTTTCTGGTTTTCATGTGTTAGGAATACACTGCTATGAATGTTCTTTTAAGTGCCTTTTAGTACCCTGTGTACATGTTTCTGCATGGCAGATACTGCCAGACAGTTTTCCTGAGCGACTGTGCCAGTTTAGAATTCATCGGCAGTATTACGAGAGTTCCAGATGCTCCATATTCTCACCATTCTCCGTATTCTCTCAGGTTTTACCATGCAGATGGCTGTGTATTGGTGTCTCATGGTTTTAATTAGCATCTTCCAATGTTGATGCCTAGCTTTCGCACGCTAATGGCCATTTGAACATCTCTTGGGAGGAACTTATCCAGGGTCTTTTTTTTCTTTTCTCCATTAAATTTAAAATTGGCATATTTTTTTTTCCTTTCTGTTTATTTGTAAAATTTAACTGAAGCCTAAGTCCAGTATGATATTTAGTGAGGCTAATAAGTATCATAGAAAAGTTATTCAGATAGAAATATTTATTTGTTCTTTGGTTTAACCAATGTTTATTGCACATCTCTTAAGTCCTTTAACAATGGTAAAAGGATCCTGTCTGGCTTAAGGATTTTGCAATCTAATGGAGAATTAAGGCGAGTAAAAAGATGTTGAGAAGACTTAGTGCTAAGTGCTTTGGTAATTAGGAATAGGATGAGAGTCTAATGACAGCATAAGCAGGATGCACAGTAGGCTCTGAGTTTAATCAGGAAAGACCCAAGAGAGGAAAAGCAGCCCAAACTTAAAGAAAAAGTAGGAGTTAGCCCCACAAAAGTGAGGACGAGAAATCGTGTTTCAGATTGAAGGAACGGCAGGTACATAATCATATTTGAGAGTCCATGGTGCCTGTGCAGAAAAAGGGTGTGTGTGTGAGAATATAGGGCCTGTTACTGAAAAAGTCTTAAATATTTATTAAGCTATTTATTATTTACTGAGCATCTCTCATGTGCCAACCAAGCCTTTTGGAAGTCCGGAAAACACTGTAGTAGATAAAAGTAATAACAATGATAATATTGATAATTATCAACATTTGCAAAGCGTGTCCTGTGTGTTGGGCTCCATGCTGAGCATTGTCCTTGAAGTATTTCATTTATCTCCCATAGCCAGTTTATGACATAGGCTCTGTTATTATTATTATTTTTTTTTATATTTGAGGCCACTGGGCTCAGTTACTTCAGTAAGCCCTACAGTGCCTTTATAGTAGTCATTCAATTTATAATCTAGTGGGACTTCAGAAATTGCATTAACAATTACATCTATAAAGTGTAAATGTATGGAGGGTTACAGTAACATTAAATTAGGTGTGGGTCTATATGTTCTAACAGGAAGAGTTGTAAGGCACTGGAAAAGACGATAAGAATAAACATTTTCTAACATTGTTTAAAATGATGTGTATATGATTCTCCATGTATTATACACGTACATGTAGTTTATTGTGTAAAAATGTTCTTCTATCCCATTATTACAATGAAAAGGCAATTAGCTATAGAAGTTCTGAGCACAGTCTTTGGAGACAGAATCCTTGGGTTCGAATCTTGACTCCACCATTTGCTATTGAACTATCTACAACTCTTAGCCTCATGAATTTACTTGGGAAAATATTGTCTTAAGTTCCTACTATATTCATTTCAAAATTGAGGTCCTGTGAAAAAAACAGCAGATTCAAATTTGCCTTTGGTCCTTTTCCCAAAAGTTTCAATCTGCTGAGCACTAACAAAAAAAGCATTTGCACACTGAGGCCTCATAAAATACATACTTTGGGGCCTGCAGAAAAATTTTGGATTGAACCGAAGCCACTGAAAATAGGAGGTTATAATTG
Organism: Glis glis; assembly: GCA_004027185.1. Classification (NCBI taxonomy): domain Eukaryota; kingdom Metazoa; phylum Chordata; class Mammalia; order Rodentia; family Gliridae; genus Glis; species Glis glis. The sequence continues at coordinate 14,996 of PVJS01009601.1, forward strand.
AAATGTCAGCAAATGTAATGTTAACAATTGCAGTCGATGCTCGTGGAATATTAAATACACCTGTTAACTACATTTTTCCCCCTTTTGAGTATGTAAATTTTAATATGCATCTCATATCTCTACAGCCACATTTCCTATATCAATAGTCCCCTGTGGCAACTTTATCTTTGAATACAAACTATTCTTGTTCAATATTTGAGTAGCGATAATGGGTTTTATTCTATAAATAACAGCCTTAGTCCCTTAAACTACAGCCAGCATAACTTTACCTTTTGCAAGAACTACGGGGCTTAGAATTCTAAATGGCACTGCTAATGTTTTATTCATTGCCAGTAAACAAACATGGGCCACTCGATGAAAACTGTTTATTAGTGTAGATGGGGTCAGTCTATCGCTGTGTTGCGGGGGTGTCCTCTGTCCACTATCCACTGGGATGGTGTACCTGGACTGCTGGAATACAGTGTTCTGGGGCCTTCTAGAAAATCTTGATAGAACAGGTTACATTCCAAATAGCAATTTGAATGGAAGAATCCTTAAGAATCATTCATTATATATATGTATTTCTTCAGAGCCGGTTTAAAAGGATCTTGTCCTCTCTCAGGTTCATCCAATAGCTGACTTCTCAAATTTTGCCTTAGAAAAAGGAAATAATTCCAATTGTGCAGTTAAAAGTTGCCTGCTGCATGCGTGAAATTTATTCTGACTCTTCTCGTTTTACGTTAAATCATGTGGTTTTTGAATTGTATTTGTTATACACTTTATTTCACTATAAATTCTCAAAAGAAAATCTACCAGGGTAATTGATGCTTCAGTTTTTTATTGTGTAAACTGATGTTCCGCCTGGCACACCATTGCAAGGGCCCAGATAAAGCTGGAGCCTTTGTAGTTCCTGACTTCTTTGCCCTCCTAGATATTTTGAATCTGAAGGTCAGAGTGGTACAACGCGTGTCATGAACTGGCTGATGTGTGTAAATGGTATTTCGGGCTTTTGTCTCTGTCCGTACAGCTGTTTAAATAATTCAGTCCATGTTTTTAAAATCAGGAGATTTCTTAAATGGGTACAGATTCCTCATTTTGCTTGACAAAGGTTGTCTGGAATGGCATAGTGGTGACCCTCTCTTAAGGGACATTCATTGTCCCTGTCATTTCCTGTCCTGCTGTGCTTGGCTACAGTCCTTTGTTTCAACTTCCAGGCTAATGTACATACATAGCTTCCTGGCTAAATTAGGCCAGAGCTTCCTGGCTGGTACCTGTGGGCTAGTTACTCCTATGCTTAGGTGCTGATTGCCTCAGAAAATTGGGGATGGTATGAAAAAAATTGGGAAGCATCAGGTTAGGCTTTCGGCAACTTCCTGCATGGCCTGCTACCCCTGCAGGTCCCGAGCTTGGGGGTTCAGGGAATCCTTTCAAATGGGGGCCTCCCTGAGTTTATAGGAAGCTGTGGAGAACTATCAACTCTTAGCCGGGCTTGGTGGTGCATACCTGTAATCTCAGTACTTGGGAGGCTGCCACAGGAGGATTGCAGGTTTGAGGCCACTCTTAGCAATTTAGCGAGACCCTGTTTCAAAATGAAAAAGGGCTGGGAGGGTATCTCAGAGGCAGAATGCCCCTGGGTTCAATCCCCAGTACCACAAACAAAACAAAATCCCCCAAATTTTTCTTTTTCTTTTTTCTTTTTGGTACTGGGGATTGAATCCAGGGGCATTCTACCTTTAAGCTATAGCCCCTGCCCTCTTTATTTTGAAACCAGTTCTTGCTAAGTTATCACATGTTGGCCTTAAACCTATAATCCTCTTGTCTCAGCCTCCCAAGTGCTGGGATTGCAAGCCTGCACAATTGGGTGTGGCTAGAACTGTCAACTTTTAAAGGCCTTGTGCAGACATAAAAGAAGACAATCCATGTGTTTTTTATTAGGTAGGTCCTCCTGCCGATGTCAGAGTTTTGGCGCATCGTGAGTCGGTGTCTCTGGAGCTCAGCCCTGCCTGTGCCATTAAGGGATGACAGCAGCTCATGTTAAGGTGCCTTCTCCGAGTACAGCAGAGATCCTGTGTTTGAAAACATTATCTTTGCATATAACTCCATGAAAAAAATGATTAATTAGAATATGTGGTTGTTTCAGGTACTGCTAGTTAGTTGTCTATAAAAAGGATGAAGAAGCTGGATGTGGTGGTGCACACTTGTAATCTCAGTACTTGGGAGGCTGAGACAGGAGGATTGCAGGTTCAAGGACAGCCTCAGCAAATAGTGAGACTCTCATCAACCTAGAAAGACCTTGTTTCAAAATAAAAATTAAAAAATAGGGCTGGGGGTGTAGCTCAGAGGTAGAATGCCCCTGGGTTCAATTCCCCAGTGCCAAAAGAAAAAAAAAAAAGAAAAAGAATGAAGAGCTGCAAACTCCTTAAATAGACAATGAAGTCTTTTGCCACTTTTATATATTATAAAAATTATAAACTCTCAATCAAATTTGTTCACTCAGAAGAATGCCTGAACAGAAACACACAAGGAGCAACACAGGCGCAAGGCACTCACAGAATGGATGAAAATGTTGTGGTCAGGAGCTTTGACATTTAGAAATTAGGAGGATCATTTGGCTAGTTTCCAAGTGGCACAGTAACATGGTATTCTCAGTTACTTTCAACTGAATGATGGATATCCTCCGGTGCATCATCGCAGAGCAGTGGTTACATGATGCAGAATAGGTTACATTTTATTTTGTCAATTTAAATATGGTTCTGCTTCAGGACGGAACAGTAGACTCGGGAGTGGATGCTGGGTTGTTTCTGGCCCTCTGGGACTCGTTTAGTCTTAACAGGCTGTGAGGATGATGGAAAGCCCTTGACACTTGGGCTCAGGCATGGCCCTCCATGAATGGCTGCGCCTCGGAAGATACACCCAACACTTTGGAGATCACTTTGCAAGAGTTTTCAAAGAATGGAAGATTGATAATTTGGTGAGATAAAAATCAGGTACCAGTAAGCATCAAATACATTCTGCACAGTTATAGCCCTCCAAGGGACAGAAGATTGCGCTAAATTAACAGGACATGTTGTGATACATTTATATCCAAATATAATAAATGCTACATTAAGCAAGAAAACATGCCTTTTGAGAGTTTAGTGACCAAAGCAGACATGTCATTAAAGTCTATGTAAGAATAGAATAAAAGGCCAGGAAAACTCCCAGTGTGTTGTACAAGGGTTTGAAATGTGGAACCTTGGCCGGTGCTTTCCAAGAAAAATATAAGGCAAGCCACTTAAGTAACTGTAGATTTCCTAATTAATTGCCACATTAATTTTAATAATATGTGTTATTTAATCTAGTATCTCCAGAATTTTATTGTTTCAACATACAAGAAAATGATTGATGAGATAGTAAAAATTATTTTTTCCTACAAGGTCTTCAAAATCTGTATTTCATACTTGCAGAACAATTTAAATTGGACCAGCTACATTTCAGATGCTGAGTGGACTCATGTGACCTGGGCTACCGGAGTAACCACCAGCAGGTCTTTGCTTTATTCTTCTGAAGAGCTGTGAGCAGAGATTTTATACTATTCTGATTCAGACATTCATGGAAGTTAAAAAATAATCTGACATATGTGCTTTCCGAAATCTCGAATCCTTTTATTTTTAACTAGACTAGAGATTTAGTTGGAAAGGGGAGGAAGGAGTTTTAAGTATTTGATTCAGTGAACGAATGATTAAAGTTCACAGTGAAAGGGATCAAGGTGTGGATTTCCCAATAATCAAAGGAATAATTGTGAGGATATTAAAGAGGCAATAAAATGGAGAGTGTAGAAGTTATTGAAAAAGCAAAGTCTAATTCTGGAATAGATTAAATTTTTAAAATTAGAGCCAAAAGATCTCTGCGAGGAGGAATTCTGGATGATGCGTTTTCAGAATGATCTTTACCCCTGTGTGTTTTAATTTGTTTGGATCATATTACTATGGAAAATTGTAAGCCAGTCTTCTGTTGCCTCTCGTTGTGATAGTGTCACGTGTCATTATGTGTTTTCTGGAAATCTGGCTGTGTTTAGGACTACATTTCCCCTCTCTTTACTCAGCATAACTTAAGAGGTTTATGTGGCTTTCTTTTTCTCCTGATCTGCTTGGGTACCAGCTGCTGCTGAGGCCCAGTAGTATTGCTTAGTTTTGTGTGTGTGTGTGTGTGTGTGTGTGTGTGTGTGTGGTTTGGTACTGGGGATTGAACCCAGGACATTCTACCTCTGAGCTACACCCCTAACCCTTTTTATTTTGAAACAGGCCCTCACTAAGTTGCTGAGGGTCTCGCTAAATTGCTGAGGCTGGTCTTAAACCTGCCATCCTCCCATCTCAGCCTCTCAAGTTCTGGGATTATAGGCATGTACCACCATGTCAGGCTTAGTTTTGTGTTTTAAAAACCAAGATATACTTATCAATAAGAAGTTAATAGTACATTTATTTGTTCATTCATTTGTTTGTTGGTGGTACTGCGGTTGAACCCAGCACCTTGTGCATGCTTAGGCAAATCCTCTGCTACTGAACTACATCCCCAGCCCTGTTTATTTTATTTTAAGACAGTGTCTCACTAAGTTGCCCAGGCTGGCCTTGAACTTGTGATCCTCCTGCCTCAGCCTCCGGAGTAGCTGTGATTACAGGTGTGAGCCCCTGTGCCCAGCTAATAGTGACTGTTTTTATTGAATGCCTTCTGCAGATTTCATTTCTTAGATTCTCCAAACATGACATACATTTGGCAAGTTCTGCCATATTTTAGCCATTTCATGGATGTAGAAAAAAACTGAATTTTAGAGAGACCATGACTAAGTCAGGGAACTATAACTTGGATGTAGAAAAATTGGAATTTGAATTCAGGACTGGAGGGTCTACATCTTATCCAACATCAGGAGGTGGATGAAGTGACTTCAAGAAATATAATTGCCGTTGATGAACACTGCAGCAGTTGCCCAGGGTCCTGAAAAAATGACGGAGTTGGTTTCCAGTGATTGTGAGGCCCTAGCACTTCTGGGTGTGTGTAACAAGGGTGAGGTCTTGCATCAAGTTTGAGAAAAACTCATTTACAAACGAAATACACTGGGAAACAAGAGTTTTGTTGACTGTTAATTTAGACTGTGTCAGTCCACGGAACGTGTGTGGAGAAACTCTGCCCAGACAGTAGCAAGACTGATGGGGTTGGTGGCTCCTGGTTGAGGGCACTGGGCTCCTCAGTGGTGCCTGGATTGAGAGCCAGTGCTACAGAGGGGACTCCGACTGTGTCAGGGCCATGTAGCACCACTGAGATCTGCCCTGTCTGTAACTACATGCGTGTGTCATCCATTCTTAGAGTGCACACCAGCAAAATCCAGTCACTTACAAGTATGCTGCCTCAGGAGTTGTTAAAAATGTTTGGCTCTGCCTCCGTGCCTCTTGTTTCCCTTTCTCATCCATTCTGCCTGTTGCCCCAGCAGCCTCCCTCCCGCTCCAGTCCAGCTCAGCCCCCAGCTTCCAGTGATAGGCAGATGGCATGAGGAGAAGAGCAGGTTCCTTGGGATCAGATGAGAGTGAGTTCAAATCCCAGCGATGCAGTGCAGGCGCTCTCAGAATCTCTATTTCTTCCCTTGTGAAGTGGAGGTTAAAATCCTTTCCTCACAAGGTTACCATGAGGATTACTTAAGATAATGTGTGTAAAGTCCTTACCACACTGTCTCCCGCATACCTGATTTATGGATTGTATTTTTACTGCTGAGATGCTATTGTAAATAACCAGCTCCCTTAAATTACACAAGACAAAGTGACAGAGACATTTCTGAGGACTCCAAGTGGCTGTGGTAAAACTGTAGGGAAAGAAATTATTTACAGTCACAGATAAACTCTGTTATAATGCTGTGCCTTATTGAACTGTGCTTAGAAAAGAAACCCTCTTTGCTTACCTTCAGCATTCTCCAAGGCCACAAGTACATCCTCTGTCACCTCCAGAGGATCATTTGGCTACTGCTGTGTCCGCAGGCTTAGCTGGGAATTGTGTGAATATTTCGCTCCATGGCCCCCGTGTTATCTCCTCAGCATTTCTGTTCAGAGTGCTGTATAGACGTTAAGAGGAGTGCCCGCTGACAGTTGATGGGACTGTATCTATTCTGTTCCTGCCCCAGATGGAGCTGCTGGGAATGAGTTCAGCAATGCAGAATTAAAACTCAGACTCCATTAACCAATATTAATGTATTCTACCTCATTACATATGCCTTACAGTGTTGTGCATTCATAAAATGTAGGATTCATAGGAACCACAGCTTTATAAACTGAAGGAGACTTTTGAAGATCTTTAACCCCTTAATTTCATAGATGAGGAAACTGAGGACCAGAAAGTTTAAGTCATCTGCCAACTGATATGTAGTTTTTTTTTGGTGGTGCTGGGGATTGAAACCAGATACGTTCTACCTCCGAGCTACACCCCAGGCCCTATTTTATTTTTTATTTGGAAATGGTCTAAATTGCTGAGCGCCTCACTAAGTTGCTGAGACTAGCTTCAAACTTGCAATCCTCCTGTCTCATCCTCCTAAGTAATGGGATTCCAGGTGTGTGCCATCATGCCCAGTGACAGTATTTAGTGGATGTATTGCAGTGTAGCTAAAGAAGAATGGCTGTATTGCTTTCTCCATGTAATTAAACATACATCTCACCAATCAGATGATATCTAGCATCTGCTACAATAATTCAGCATACTTGGTAACAGCAGAAACCCCCCCCCCCAATATATTTTATAAGCCCAGGGTCACATTTGTAATCCCAGTACTTGGGAGGCTGAGACCTGAGGATCTGGGTTTGCAGCCAGCCTCAGCTACTTAGTGAGGTCCTCCGCAACTTAGTGAGACCCTGTTTCAAAATAAAGAATAAAAATAGGGCAGGGGGTGTAGCTCAGAGGTAGAATGCCCCTGGGTTTAATCCCCAGTACCATAAAAAAGAAGAATCAGAGAAGTCATTGAAACAGGGAGGAGAATTTTCCAGGTTGTCTATACTGCCAAGTGTACGTGGGTGATCAGAGACCACTTGGCGGTAGAGGGGATGAAAGCAGATTTAATGAGGTGCAATCACATGTCTGAGGACGGACAAAAATTGTTCTATAACTGCACGTGAGTAGAGCTAGTCTAAAATTACTATCCATATAGGGATTATTCTGAATATTAAGGCAGGAGAGAAGACTTCGTGTTGGAGAAGAGCATGGTATGAGAACCCAGATACAGTGAGCGAAGGTAAAGGCTCGAAGCCAAATAAAAAGCCTTTAAAGGGAATAGCGGGGGAAGGACTGGATGTCCCGATGCATGTTATGAGCCTGAAGCATGCTGGAGTTCGGAGCTTATGAGTCAAAATAAAAGGAACTCCTTTAGCATCTCTTAGCCAACAGCAACCTTCTGTGATGAAGGAAATGGGTGTTTTGGTCAAAATTGGTTATCTACAAGAGCTCCAAATAGTATGTGTGGTGTTCTCCTGTGGGCCTTGTGTTCATTAGGTGCCCATTGGATGCTCTTTTCAAATGAACATTGAATGGCAGATTGGTGTGCACACCTCATGGCTCTTCCTGATAACTAGCACGTTGTCATCTACTTGGTTCTCCTGAACTAAAGAAAGTTGTTTTCATCCTACATGCCCTGGCTTTTTGAAGAGATGAAGTTAGGGGTCACACCACATATTTCGTACCCACTCTCGGCAGATTTCTCAGTGCTTTTCCAAAGTGCAGCACGCACAGCCAGCCTCTTAGATGCTGTGTGAGATCCTTTTCATCTTTGAGTACTCCTGACTGTGATAGGTAGGGGTATTTGCTATATAAATGAGAGAATTACTGAGTATGGGTAAGTAGGGATTTTATACTTTTTCTTTATTAAAATCTTATTTCTTTATGCCATTTTGCAAAGTTAACTATTGGAAAGCATGAAGTTCTTTTCTACCTACTTTTTTTTTTAAAAAAAATTTTATGTGAAACCGGGCATGGTGGCGCACGCTTGTAATCCCAGTACTTGAGAGGCTGAGACAGGAGAATCACCGGTTTGTGGACAGACTCAGCTATTTAGTGAGGCCCTGTGCAATTTAGTGAGAGCCTGTTTCAAAATAAAGAATTAAGAAATAGGGCTGGGAATGTAGCTCGGAGGTAGAATGCCCCTGGGTTCAATCCCCAGTACCACACACACACACACACACACACACACACACACACACACACACACAAAGTGATGTAAACTATTTGCTATTTTGTTAATTTATTGAGATCATTAAATACTACGTTCATGTTAGTAGCTTGAGACAGAAAATAATCTAATGTAATTTAGTTGCATTTAAACACTGAGCTGTAGGTAACATTTTGTGAAAATTATGATAAATCACTTTCTGTTTTTTTGTGTGTGTGTATGCGTGGTACTGGGGATTGAACCCAGGGGCATTCTACCTCTCAGCTCCATTCCCAGCTGATTTTTTATTTATTTTGAAACAGGGTCTCACTAAGTTGCAGAGGGCCTCACAAGTTGCTGAGGCTGGCCACAAACCTGAAATCCTCCCGTCTCAGCCTTCCGAGTACTGGGATTACAAGTGTGCGCCACCATGCCTGGCTTCACTTTCTGAAATTATGAACTTTAGCTATTTGGGCTAACAGATCAAGTACAGGTCAGAAATGCTGCTTTGAAATGTATTTTCTTAACTAATTTATATAAAGAATGCAGTTCATTTGTGATGTGAAAAGTTAAATTTCTCTGTGTCTGTGAACGTGTTTTTTTTTTTTTTTGCGGAACTGGGGATTGAACCCAAGGGCATTCTACGTCCAAGCTACACCCCCAGCCCTATTTTTTTTATTCTTTATTTTGAAACAGGGTCTCACTAAGTTGCAGAGGGCCTCACTAAGTAGCTGAGGCTGGCCGCGAACCCAGATCCTCTAGTCTCAGCCTCCCAAGTACTGGGATTACAAGCGTGTGCCACCACGCCTGACTTGTGCACATGTGTTTATATCACTGCTGAAGCAAGGGAAAGGAAGATTTGTATTAAAGTCACAAATCTTATTTTCATATGGGAGAGTATACAAAATTCTAGAATCTTAGTATCTAAACATAAACAACTACTTAAGTATTAATTTTTAATTAGGGAAGCAGCTTCAAACTGATTTTATGGTATTATCAGCCAAGATTTCAAGTGATCTCAGATTTGGAGTATATTTTTTTTTCCTTTATTGGAAAGGTATCTGAGATTATGCTTTTTTTGCTGAGAAATCCTTATGTTATTTTATTCTCTTTGAGAGGAAAACATCTTTTTGAAATTGGCTTGCTTTATCAACAGATAAACATTGCCTTACTGTTGTACATTGTGTGAGTGGGTTTTACCGAGTTTATGTATCAGAATTATCATAGTATAGTCTTTAAAATCAAGAAGACCAGACCCTAACTGGCAGATTTATTTATTTATGTATTTATTTATTAAATGCATGGGGTCCTGGGGATTGAACTCACGGGCATTCTACCTCTGAGCTAAACCCCAGCCCTGTTTTATTTTTTAGTTTGAAACAGGGTCTCACTAAGTTTCAGAGGGCCTTGATAAATTGCTGAGGCTGGCCACGAACCTACTATCCTCCTGTCTCAATCTCCCAAGTACTGAGATTACAGGTGTGCGCCACCATGCCCCACTTAACTGGCAATTAAAAAAATCCTGATTTTGCTTCCTGCTATTATTCTACCTGTGTGGAATTAAGAAAAATTTTACCTTCCTTACAAGGTTGTAAGGGATAGCACAAATTAATATAGAACAGAGTTGTAAGAACAGTGCTAGCACCTAGTAAATTTATGTTTAGTATTCTCTGATCCTATGACTACTCTTACCTCTATCACGTTTGCTACCGAGAATTGACATCATCCCACTCAGTGAACAATTTGAGTTCTTTATCTAGCAGCTTACCTTCCCTGTATCTCCCATGATGTATTTAGCCATCTTCAGGAATGAAGTTTAAGGGATTCTAAAGGACACTTTTAAAATTTGGTGTTTTTTTTTAAATGATATTATATTTAAATCAAAATGTAATACTACATTTCCTATGCTTATTGGAGAAAAACATGTGAGCTCTTAACCTGCTTATTTCCAATAACTATTTGATCAAGTTATTTCACTTTTAAATATTCTTAAAAATTAGATTAGAAGCTGGGCGTGGTGGCGCACACTTGTAATCCCAGTACTTGGGAGGCTGAGACTGGAGGATCCAGGTTCATGGCCAGCCTCAGCTACTTAGGCCCTCCGCAACTTAGTGAGACCCTGTTTCAAAATAAAAAATTAAAAAATAGGGCTGGGGGTGTAGCTCAGAGGTAGAATGCCCCTGGGTTCAATCCCCAGTACCGCCAAAAAAAAAAAAATTAGAATAGACTTGGCATAGCTTGTAATACCAGTACTTGAGAGGCTGAGACAGGAGGATAGTAGGTTCGTGACCAGCCTCAGTAAATTAGTGAAGCCCTCTGCAACTTAGTGAGACCCTGTTTCAAAATAAATAAAATAGAGCTGGGGGTATAGCTCAGAAGTAGAATGCCCCTGGGCTCAATCCCTAGTACCACACACACACACACACACACACACACACACAAAAGATTTAGAGTAGAAATGATATATTACTTATAGGCCTAGTCTTAAATTTAGTATTTTAGTTTTATCTATATCTCTAATTAGATTTTTAATCATACAGTTTGGCAATTTTTTTATTTTAAATTGACACATATTTTTAGATATGATAACTCTATTCGTACACAGTATGTAATGATCAAGTCAGGATAATTAGCATTTTCATTCCCTCAAACCTTTTACCATTTTGATGTTCTTTGAACTGTTTTAGTCAGTTTCCTGTTGCTATAACAAAATACCCAAGGCTGGCTAACCTGTAAAGAAAAATTTTTACTTAGCTCATCATTTTGGAGGTTCAAGAACATGGTGCCATCATCTGCTCAGCTCGATGAGGGCTGTGTTGACTGCATCATGGCCGAGGGCATTGTGGTGGATAGCATTGTGATGGGAGCAGGTGCCAGAGGGAGCAATCACATGGCAAGACAGGAAACCAGGGAGAGTAAGAGTGGATTGATCTTGCTCTTTTGTAACAACTTCTCTTTAGAGAACTAACCTGAATCCCATGAAAATTACATTAATCCCTTCCAAGGGCAGTGCCCCACTGAACCCTGCAGTGGCCCCCATCTCTTAAAGGTGCTACTGCCTCCTGACATTTCCACAGTGAGATTCAAACCTCTAATGTGTGAGGACATTGGGCAACACACTCAGATCAAATCCAAACCATACCAGGAACCTTATAAATTGTTAGTAGATTATAGCTACCCTATCATGTTATAGAACACTACAACTATTTCCTCCTATCTAATTGTATTTTGGTAACTGTTATCCAAACTCCCCTTCCTTACCTCTAGTGCCTTCTCTATACTTCAATGAGATAAATGATTTTGGCTTCTACCAATGTGTGAGAAATGTGGTATTTGTCTTTCTGTGCCTGGCTTATTTCACTTAACAGTGCCCTCTACTTCCATTCACGTCATTGCAAATGATGGAGAAAGGGGACTGATAGTCACTGTTGGTGGGAATGTAAAATTGTGCAGCCATTGTGGGAAAGAATTGTGCAATATTTGTTCCAAGATTATGTGTTCAAAATGCTTTTACATTTCTTGGCTGCTGGACCATTTTTTTTCCAAAATCATTTTATTTTTTGGAATATTTTTTAAAAAGATAAACTTACCTAACTTAGGTACTCTTCAAGATTTTATCTCTGATCAGTTTGTCACCAGTGCTTGGTTGTATATGTATGTACATGTGCACATACATTATCTGTGGGTGTATTTTCATTGATTTATATATGAATAATAAATATTCTGAAATATTTGGCCAGAGATGCAAAAAATATTGAGAATCATATGGAACATAATTCATGAAATAATTCTTGTCACTTTCATATAATTTTCTTTAAATTATAGCTTAGTGTTCTTGATTTAGCATAAATAAGAACTGTAAGACATCCATACCCCTAAGACACTAGAGGTCAAACTTTCAGAATTGTTTTTATTATTTACTTGAAACAAATTTACTTTATTATATTAGAGTCCCTCTGTCAGTGGGATAGACTGACTAGTATAAATATGTTGATTCATAGGACACTTGTCTATATGTGTGTATGTGTGTGTAAAAGCATATTCTTTTTTTTTTTTTGTGGTACTGGGGATTGAACCCAGGGGCGTTCTACCTCCGTGCTACACCCCCGGCCCTATTTTTTTATACTTTGTTTTGAAAAGGGGCCTCACGAAGTTGCAGAGGGCCTCACTAGGTAGAGAGAGAGAGAGAGAGACAAAGAGAGAGACAGACAGACAGAGAGACAGGGAGAGAGAGAGAGAGAGAGAGAGAGAGAGAGAGAGAGTGAGAGGGAGAGAGAGAGCGAGAGAGCTGAGACTGGCCAAGAACCCGACTCCTGTCTCCGCCTCCCAAAGTACTGGGATTACAAGTGTGCACCACCACACCCGGCTTAAAAGCATATTCTTTGTGAATCATACATATCTACACATGTATGCTTGTTTTTAAAATCAGACTTAAATCCACTAACCCCAAACTTATCCCCTTTACCTAAAATGTATTTCTCCCCAATTTTTTCAGGACTGAACTTTGCGTCAGTTCCTCTTTGAAACCTCTCTGGTGTCCTTCCGGTTCCTATTATATTCTGTTCTTTCCCCAGAGCTCCTCTGATGTTATTAAGGATGGCATCTTGGTATGGGTGAAAGAATATTGAACTGAACAACAGTTATTTTCATTGTGAAATGTGGTATTAATTCTAACAAATTGGATTGGTTATGATGTATACCTGATGTAATTAAATAATCTATGTAAAAGTGCCTAGTGAATGTTAAAATGTATGATTATCATCTAAAGGATGGTAGATATTAGTAATATAATTATTTTACTTATTCATGTTTGGCTCATTTTGCTGACTATAAGCTTCTCTAAATCAGGTACTTTGTCACATCCTTCCTTGTGTCCTCAGTTCCTGCCATGTAAGCCTCTCATGAATGAAATAATAATACATTTATCATCTAATGTACATCACTGTTTTAAATCAGGGACAGTTATTACCTGCTATATTTGCTGGAGTGTATTTGAGTTGATCCTCTCCAATTTCAGTATTTTTCAGCCTTTAAAGGGGTCTTTTTTTTTGGTTCTCATAAACAAAAATCAGTGTAATCATTTCTCATTCTCAACAGATATTTTGATTTTCTGGTATTTAGTTATGAGAGAAGCATATGGTTAAGCAATCCATTTGACAGTTTATTAATTTGCTCATCAGTGAGAAATATGGATTGATTATTTATTCTGATATCTAGCTTTGTGTTATGGACCAGATTATGGGCTACATAGGACAAAAATAATGATGTCTAAAAGCACATACTTAGAGTGGTGCGTTCAGCCTGTTATAACTATTGTTCAGCAAGGCACTCGACACCCATGAAATATCCATTAAGAATATCAAATATGTTTCTGTTTCACTATGTCAAAATGGCAGCAAAACAAATTATTCAGTTCTTTGACCCATCTTTCAAATTATATCGTAAAATCTACCATTGTTAAAACATCCTTGGGTCCAGGTATGTGAAAGGATTGAGTGTATCATAAAAATACTTTGTCTGATATTTTCTAATTATTGCTAAATATTGTGAGAATGCAAATTTCATTTAAATGTCAACCATAATTAGGCATGTGCCATTTGTTTTTCTACTCAGGTTTTACAGTTTGATAGAATGTTTTCCCCACAATTTAATAAATATTTGTTTAATTTAACATGAATTAATTCAAAAGTGACTAAGAACAACATATTTTAATCAACTATTGTTGTGATGGGGTAGAAAGTAAATTTATTCCCCAAGCAAACTGTTTACTATGTATTTAAATAGGATTTATCTTGCTTAGCATTGGCAGATTAAGCATACAAGGCAACAATTAATAGGAAAGCCAAATATGTATGTTGCATACTGAGTAAGGTGACTTTTTTTCTTCAATATGTCATAGATTTTTAGTGTATGAAATTTTAAACTATTTACCCCCTAATGTGTCTGGCTATGCTCAGACAACACCCACTGAAGTGAAGGAGCAGAAAAATTCTACTTACATTGTAATTCTCCTTACATTGTGCAAACTAAGTACTTTTAATTGGTACCAAATATATGTTTATGATTGTTTTCATTTGCTTTCAAATTTTTAAACTTGTTTTTTATGCATAAATTTCACAACATTTTGCTTACGAATGGTGTTGGGAAGTGAACTGGAGACTAAGTCGTTGCTGGGCGACTTCTTCTTCCCTCCCTCCCACCAGCCTCTTAAACACCCCAAGATTTTTACCTCTTTAACATGATGGTTTAAAACACATCCTGATAGATAGGATTAAAAGAAGGATGTCAGTGTTCATCTGGCAATGCAAGCACGTGTGCAGCCAAGTCTTTTTTGGCAGACTGTGGTAGTCCATGTGGTAGTACTCATGTGCTTATATGCAAGTACAAATGACACATGCTTATATTTTGTTCCAACCTAAATCACATAAATCAGACATACAAAGGCAAAATTTAATCATCGTGTCAGTCCTTTACAGCACTAATCAGATTTTTGACTGTGCAGTCCCAATAAAATGGCAACTAGACTTGAATATAAGAACAGAATAAATTACCTTTCGAACTGCTATACTGAGCACAGTATATGTAAAAGAAATGCTTAATTGTTTGACTATGGTTACTTTTACTGATTTGTTTTCTGGGTGCCTAGAAGGATGTGGTGTAGTGAAATGGAAGCTGCAAACAGATGAAAAAAGTAATTTCCATGGCGCTGTGCCTTTGCTTCGCCTCCTCCCTTTGGAAATGGGCTGTTCATTCACCCGGCTCTGTTTCTCAAATGACTGCTCAACCTTTCAGGCAAAACTTACCCTAAGCGGGACATTCATTTTTAATGATTTTGTCTTTATTATTATCATCAGTTTTTCCTCCCTAATAGTGAAGAATTTCTCTATGAAAGCATATTTTCAGGGAAACATAAAACTGGAAATAGGGAAGGAAAGTTTACAAATGGAGAATTTTCAATTGATTAATATGGAGTTGGAATTCCAAGGGGATCATTATTGATTATGGACTATTAATAACCTTTGAATTCCCCTTTTTGTAATTCTGTTAGCATTGCATCTTTCAGTTCTCTTGATGAATGAATTATGAAGATCATACTATGAGATTATACGGTAAAATCCTATTTTCTCGGTGTCCCTAGGGGGTCTTCCTATGAGAGAGAAACAATTAGGAGAAAGTAGAGTTTTGTCTAAAGCAGGTCATAGCTTTTTTCTGGCTCGCAGGAAAGTTTAAGTGGAAAGAGGAATTTGTATACATGATTTTAAATGTAGGGGGTGGGATGAGGCTAATATTTACCAAATACCTAATAAGGGCCTGTTAGTCTGGTGAATACATTATAGACATTCTCTTTTTCAGTATTTCTAGCTTAAAAAAAAAAGGAGGTATACTAATGGTACCAGTTTAACAAATGAGGAAAAGGGGCACGTAAAAGTGTGAAAGCTGATGTTCCTTCTGTCTGACTTTCAATGAAACCCTTCTGTGATGACACATGGCCTTTCCCATGAGAAGTGGACCTGCCATTCATTCATTCATTCATTCATTCATGTGAGATCCTGAAATTCTGGTCTGGTGGAGTTTCTGAAGTTTCTGTATTGCCACCTGGATTGCTGATGAGCCAAAGGAGAGGAGGTGGAATTTCATGCATAGGATTTTGTCTAGAGGAAGGGATGGAATGTTAGAAACTAGATGTGTAACTAAAAAATATGTCCAGGAAGTTATCTGCACTGAAGTTTTTTGACTAAGAGTTCAGCACATTTGTACCCCAAATGGAAAATAACTTACTGTCCCCTCCTTTTGTGAGAAGTGTCTATTCATAGGAACAGGATTTGCTGATTACTCATGGCTTGTGTTAAAAAATATCTGGTCACTAGCTTTCTTCTCTATTGATAATGACACGTGTCCGGTATAAATCCACGTGTGTTATGATGTACAAGTTTAGAGGTGAAAACGAAGTGTCATCTGTCACTTAGCAACAAGCATTCTGCTTTGTGTCTTTAGCTTTTTAAGTTAAAATAGCTGTGAAAGCATAGCACTTAGATTTGCATTTATCTCCAGAAATATTTAGATTAACCTTCAAATATCTTTAGTTCCTGAGATCACTCATTGAGACAGATGAAGCAGAAATAACTTTAAATGAAAAAAATAACTTAGTGGTAGAAACTTGATACTCAGAGCCAGGCAAACTTGGACCTGTTATATAATATCCCAGACTTGCATGCACAAAGCCCCCATGTCGAGTTCCCTTATCAGCTTTTAGTTATGGCTACTGGATTGAATCTGTACATAAACCTTTATTACTTGATTTTTTTTTATCAGTACTGGAAAACACAAGATCACAACTAATGAAGCAGTGATTTGTAAACCTGAATCTAGAAAACAGAGTTCCAAATGGGATTGCTGTACCAGCATCAGAATTCAATTGACTTGAAACAGAGCAACGAAATTACCTCTAGGCAGAGAGTGGAATAGCTCGACTAGTCAGATGTCTCTAAACACATCTCAAACATGTTTCTCTGTTTCCCTTTAAAGACGCATAAAGGAATTTCCAGAGGAACTAGCAGCAAGTGTACTCTTGGTCCTGAAGTATTTAAATGCATGAAACACTGACCTTTGTAAGTGTGAGAATCTAATACATCGTTTAAGATGTGATGAGGAGCGAGTACTCTGGGACTGTAGAATCTTAGACTGTTTTACGCTTGAAGTAGTTATTCCCGACTAACTCCTTGTTTGTTGAAGTGGAGAGCATCCACTTCACCTTTGTGGCCAAGGTCCTTTCTGTTGTCTAGAATGTACTGTCTTTGAGTTCTAAAGGAAGCTGGGTGATCACATGTGGAAATTTTAAGAAAGACAGAAAAACAAGTGAAGAACTTAGAAAATCATTCTCTGTTGCTTGTAGCTACTCAAGAGAAACAGGTATAACTGGGATTCCCACCCTCCCAACAAAAACTATGAGTATTCACCCATGGTTCCAGGTGGCAGTATTTTTGTTTAGAAGTAAATTTAAAGTTCTTTCCAAAATGTAATGCATTTACTTATTTCTCATGTTTTTGATATTAAAATAAGTGACTAATCCTTTGCTGTACTTTAGCTAATGACAACTGAAGATATTATTTGTAGCCAGGATAATGAGTATACAACCATGTGTGAGGATGATTGATTGATTGATTGATTGTTTATTTATTGATACTAGAGATTGAACCCAGGGGCACTCTACCTCTGAGCAACACCCCCAGCCCTATTTTTTAATTTTTAAATGAAACAGGGTCTCACTAAGTTGCAGAGGGCCTCACTTAAGTTGCTGAGACTGGCTGCGAACCTGTGATCCTCCTCTCTCAGCCTCCCAAGTCCTGGGATTACCGGCATGTACCACCACGCCCTGTTGTGTGATGATTTTTTGATGAGGGTAGTGACCTTTAAAACATTGGGTTTTGGGAAGATTTACTGGATAGTTTCAGAAACCTTTTGTACAGAGCTAAATAAACTTAACTCAGAATTTGATGACATATTAACTGTTACTGAAAATGGGCCATTTTCCTGCTTAATATCATGGTTTAGTTTCAGTAGGGATTTGGGAAATAACCCAAGACCCTTCAGTGTGAATAAAGTTAAGAGATTCATCTCTTCTGTCCTGTGGCCTCCACATAGAGAAATCTTTTCTGTTTTTTGTGTTCAGTGTCTCTGTTCAGTGTCACTAAGCAGTTTTATAAGGTTCTGGACAATTTGTTACATTGGGTACAAAATATGCCTCTGATCAGTTTCATCATTGTCAAATGGATCTTACAGTAGTTCATGTGCTCAATGCATAGAACTGTTTTAGAACAAATGATAATTTAGGATATTTTTGGACTCCTAAAATGCTGTGAAAATGTGTGATATTGTGTTACTTATAGTTAATATAGATTGTTTTAGTCTGTAGACTGGATGTACCTAAAAATACAGATTATATAATTAAAGCCTAAATCACTAAGGTAAAATATATCCATATAATTAATGTAGGAGGGAATTTTCTTAATTTTTCTTCCATTTTTCATTATTAGTTTCATTCCACAAACATTTATTGGTCTCCTAAAATCTGCCAAGTTCTCTGCTGTGTATTGTGAAATAAAGCTGAGAATGGCACTGTGGTAGCCCTTCCTTTCTCTCTGGGTAAGAATATGAGTTGGGCGCCCAGCATGGCGGCGCATGCTTGGAATCCCAGTACTTGGGAGGCGGAGACCAGAGGATCCGGGTTCGCGGCCAACCTCAGCTCCTTAGTGAGGCCCTCCGCAACTTTTGAGACCCGGTTTCAAAATAAAGTATAAAAAATAGGGCCGGGGATGTAGCGCGGAGGTAGAACGCCCCTGGGTTCAATCCCTGGTACTGCAAACTAAAAAAAAAAGAATATGAGTTGGTACAGCTGAGTACAGTGGTGGACAATGAGGGCCCTTGACTGAGGAGTGCTGCACGATGCTCCCTTTGCCAGTTCCCCATCCTGACTGGAGTATCTGTCCAGTGGAGATGTCTTATGGTTGCACAAAGGTATCATCCAGGTTAGCAGAGGTTCTGGTTCATATAAGACTTATAAACCAGGTGCAGTGGCACATGTCTGTAAGCCCAGTACTTGGAAGGGTGAGATAGGAGGATCACAGATTTGAGGCCAGCCTCAGCAACTTAGCGGGACCCTGTTTCAAAAATAAAAGATAAAAGAGCTAGGGGTGTAGTTCAGAGGTAGACTGCTCCTGGATTCAACTCCCAGTACCAAAAAAAAAAAAAAAAAGAAAATTAACTTGGGGAGGATGTTTAAGTCTTATCAATAAAAATCATAAATTTTTATACAAAAATTAGGGAGTTTTTTACAATGGAGTGTTTAGAATTTTGGATGCAGCATTAATACATTTAAAACTATGAGAAAACATTCATGGTATAGTTCTTCCCTTGATATCCATGGAGGGTTGGTTTTAGGTATTCCAGGGACCCAAGTCCAAGAATGATCAAGTTGCTTACATAAAATTGCATAGTATTTGCATATAACCTATACACATCCTTCCTGTATACTTTTTTTTTTTTTTGCAGTACCGGGGATTGAACCCAGGGGCGTTCTACCTCCATGCTACACCCCCGGCCCTACTTTTTATACTTTATTTTGATACTGGGTCTCACGAAGTTGCGGAGGGCCTCACTAAGTAGAGCGAGCTAGCGAGCGAGAGAGAGAGAGACAGAGACAGAGACAGGGAGAGAGAGAGAGAGCTGAGGCTAGCCGCGAACCCGGATCCTCCGGTCTCCGCTTCCCAAAGTACTGGGATTACAAGCGTGCGCCACCATGCCTGGTCCCTCCTGTATACTTAAACAATCTCTAGAATACTTGTGGTACCCAATGCTATATAAATGCTGTGTAAATCAGTGTTATATTGCATTTTTTGGGGGAACACTGAAGAAAAAAGTCTGTACTTATTCAGAAGAGATGCAGTGTTTTGCTTTGAATAGTTTTACTCCATGGTTGAATCCGTGGGTGTGGAACCTGTGGCTATGGAGGGCTGACTGCATATTAAAATATGAAAAAAGTTACAGAACCACATTTTGAAAGGTAATGAGCCAAAACACAAGAGCAAGACCAGGTTTGAAGTACCTTATCCATTTCTCTAAGATCTTGGAAGTGATTGGATTAGATATATTTTGAAGTCTAGAAAGGCAAGATGTTTGATGAGAACACAGTGTCTTAGGTGACCTTTTAAGCATTTCAAAGGATTCCATATTATGGTTTCATAATGTAGAAGAGAAGAATTACAGTGTGAATTTCAAGAGAAATTTTCTAGTCTCTGTAATGTTAAGATATTGCATTACTTTTTTAGTGGCATGTCTAAGTGGTCGTAAAAGCCACAGTCCATACTAGGGGATATGTTTTGAGACCGGGAGGAGGGGGAGAGGTTGATTTAAAAGTTAAATAAAATTGAAGGCCAGATGGTTTCACAGGCCAAGCCCATGGAGCATGTGAATTCTTGTCCATTTCCCCTCAGGCCCTCTGAGTGAGTTCTTATTCTGTCCATATGTATGGAAACATACACAGGAAACCAGGCACACTGCTACAGTACGTTAGATATTGGCACAGAACGGGTGCTGCTAAGGCTGCTAACGCCAAGGCGTGTCCCCTCTTGAGTGTAATTCCAAACCCAAAGAAAAAGGCGACTGTGCCTAATAAGCAGGCTCAACTGAGTGCCAAAGAAAATTCGCCTGGTGAAATGGAAATTCTGAAGCAAGTTACAAAATGCTGAGCGAATAAATAGAAAGATTTGGAAGATGTGTCCAAATGGGGCACACGGTCTATTGTGATCAGAAGTCTCCAGTCCAGTAATATTGAATTATATTTGGTGAAATCCAAGAGGAACTGGTACTTTGGGGTTTTTATACGTCTCATAAATGTTTATTTAAATCCTTGTTTAATTTCTAAGAAGGACATATATGGAATTTAATCAAGTTTTTAAAATGTTCCTTGGGTATTGGCCAACATGGAGCTACTAAAATGTATTCATATTAATTATTCTGTGTATTTGTACCGATTACGAGGAGAAATGTGATCATTTCCTTAGTAGAACAGCGTTTCTTGCAGTTTTCTTAGTTGCTAAGAATAAAGGAGTCAAGTGCTGCGGTTGGGTATTTGTGAATTCTCTTCCATTTTGTACATCCATATGTAAACCAGGTTCTGCTATTTTTCTCCTCAGCCATCTTGCTCCCTTGCATTCCTTTTTACTCTCCATTCGTCTTTAGGACCATATCATCCTTTGCCCGTCGCCACGGGGTCAGAACTGGTGCCCTTTTTCATTTCTTCCATTTCTCCATTTTGCCCTCTATGTGACTGCTAAAGAACAAGCGAAAAAAACAAACAAAAGATTCCTCAACTCTTTGTTTTCCTCTTGTCAGTCTGCTAATAAAGAGATTGAATAAAAAGCTGGGTGTGGTAGCATAGGCTTTTAATCCCAATACTTGGGAGACTGAGACGGGAGGATTGCAGGTTTGAGGACAGCCTCAGCTACATAGCAAGACTCTCAGAAACCTAGCAAGACCCTGTTTCCAAACAAAAAAAATAGTGCTGGGGGTGTATCTGGAGGTAGAATGCCCCTGGGTTCAACCCCCAGTACCACCACCAGGAAAAAAAAAAAGGCTTAAATAACTAGGATTATGGTGTATTTTTTCTCCTTTCCCAATAGAGGAATATTATCAACTTGTAGAACTCACTGTGTCTTTTTGTGTGCTTTTCTTGCAGGATCAATGTGACTCTGGAAACAAATGGGTGAATGAATATCCATATGAAGAGAAAAACAATAAAGGTTGGTTCATCAAACTGTGTCATTGCACTGGAAATATTATTGTTTTGAGCAGCACTTTGGGGCAGTTATTTCTATTAGAACATACTTGACTTGAGTATGAGAAAGAAGTCAGTACTTATACAGAGACATTTACCTGTAAAACACGATTTCTCTTTTTAACCTCTTAAATATAAAGACATTTGTAAGGAAGCAGCCTGCTTTTGTGAAAGTGTAGCTATCATTGTTCTGCAGAACTTGAGAACAATGATAACTTGAGAATATTTCAGGCATCAAATTTCAGATGAATATTAAAATATGGAAAAATATTTGATGACAACTGATCACTGGGACCAAAGAAAATCAGATTTTGTTTAAAACTCATCAATTCTTTGCTTTCCTGGGAGAACTGGGAGCATGCTAGAGGGCTTTAGTATGAACTAGAGGAGGGAAAAGCCCTGGGCATTTCATCAGCCCTGAAGTGCTGGGTTTGCTTTATTTGCGGTGGTTATTTGATCTTTCTTACATCTCATACTGGTTTTAATATACAAATCATAGGTCATCTAAGGAAATTATAGTATATGAAATGATCTCTATTTCATAAATAAAGTTTTTATACTGAACAAATATGATACAGGGGTGTGTGCTTCATAACTCTTCATATGGCTGCATAACAGATACAATTTCATGTTTTTCTTCCCCCATTATTACTACTTTCAAGTAAATGCATAGGTATTTACAAATAATTTTTTGGTTTCTGTCTTCCACTTAAAATTGCCTTCTTTCATCCTCACTGCTAAAGTTTTTCCTTTCTAGTATTTTTATCTGCCAAGTTTCAGAGAGGAAGTATCAATTCAGAGATGGTACAAGGGAAACTTATGGGAGTATTAAAAATGCTCTTTTTCATCATCTCAGTATCCTCCATATGCATTTACTGGGTGAGGGCTAATTGTACTGTGTACATTTTGTGTGTGCGTTGGTGCTGTGCCAGGAAACTGGCTCTCAGTGGGGAGGGAGAAGAGGAGAGGGCTGATTTGTGTGTGGTATTTGCCAATTTCCATGGTGTAGAGACTCCCAATGTAAGTGGCTTCAGTGGTTTAACAACTGACTTATAAGATGCCTTAAACTTAACAGTTGGCTTTTATGAACTGGAGACGGTCCAACTCCAGCACATCCTTGATAATTCTCTTTTTAAAATTAAAATTATGAACTCCTAAGACTATTGGGGCAAAAGTAGCAAATTTAAAGTTTGTGTCTTTATCCTTGTATAAACATGGGAATGTTCTTCACTCATCATCATGCAGAATTGATTTAGCCCTCTCCTTGTGTCTGATGTTGATATAGTATTACTGTTTTCATTCAGTGTCATTAAATTTTTATGTTCGAATGAATCAGTGTTAGCTTTGTAAATTTATAAATTTTGGCTGTGTCATTGTTCTGTAACTACTTTTATGATGACAATTGAAGATGACAGCGGAGAGAACCATCATGTCACTACTTACCCTGAGGATAAACTGAAAATATTATCATGATTGACTCTAGTACATGTGATTCATTCTAAATGATCCTGCCTCATAGCTCAATATTCATGAGTTCAAAAGTCCTTATAGGGGAAGAGCAACTAGTATTTCATATAATCTGCTTGTCCCACTGAATTTTTTTGCTTTTTTATATTTTTGTTACATATTTTTAGTTATAGATCCCATAGAGCGGAGAATACAATGATGTTTATTTTAAGTCTTGAATCTGTTGCTGTTAGTTTTAACAAAGTTTGATTCAGGGAGAAAGTTGCTGAGTTTAAAAATGTATGCTTTCTATATTTTAAATATACCGAAGGTCAATATTAAGATGAAGCTTTAAGAATGTCACCAGTGAAAGCAATGTTACCATAGTCCGCATAATTGAAAAGTGATTTGAATAGAGCTCTTAAAACTGTTTTATACAATTCCAGTTTGCCAGTGGTGATAAGTCTTGCCAAGAGACATAGAATATCATGTTGTGCCTTTCTGCTTAGTTTCTAAAATGTAAATAGCTTTCTTGGGATTTACAGCATTTCTGTTGTGTCCAACAGCCTTATTTTTGGGAGTGGTCTTCATCTGCCATTTCTGTAAAAAAAAAAAAAAAAGTTTGCAGCCAGGCATGGTGGCACCTGCCTGTAATCTCAGTACTTGGGAGGCTGAGCCAGCCTTAGCAACTTAGTGAAAACCTGTTTCCAAACAAAAAATAAAAGTAGGGCTGAGGTAGCTCGGAGATAGAATGTCCCTGTGTTCAATCCCCAGTACCACAAACAAAACAAAACAAACAAACAAGCAAAAAAAATTTGCATTAAGTACTTTCCTTTTCTCCATTTCATTGCGTTTGAATTTATCCCTTTACCATGTGCCATTAGAAAACATCAAATTCTAAAAAGATACCAGTCATCCCTTATTTCTTGCTCACCAAAATCAGCATGAAGTTTGGTATATGAAGTCTTTAATGTGTTACTCTGTGACTGTGGTGGCTTTTGGTGGACCTGGCTCCTTGCTTTGCTTCCTTAATTTTCCAGCCATTTCATCTATTTACTGCTGTTGATTCTCTGCAGCTGACTTAGAGCAGATGTTCAGAACATACACATGCATATACATTAGACCAGCTAATCAGAGTTCACATGAAAACGTTTGCTCTGCAACTCCACCTGATGAACAGCTGCTTAAACCACTCAGGCTTAGCAGTGGGGTGACTTTGACTTTTTGCGTTTGGAGAGCCAGAGGACAATAGCAAGCCATTCTGAGAGCGCTTTCATCCCGTACAAAAAGGGGTTGTTTCCTAGTGATGGATATGTACAGTGTGGTGACTTCAAAGTTCTTTTCCATGGAGTTCACGGCTCGCTCTTCACGCAGGATAGAAGGATTATCATAGTAGCAATTTAGACTGCCTTCAAATTTGAGCTAAGTAGTCATGGGTGCCCAGAAGGCCACAGTTTATGTAAATGAAACAGGGCTGCTCTCAGCCTGCAGAGGGCAGCGACCTGGAATCAGAAAACGGGGAGTCTTGTCTATGCAATTATGTTGGTATGATCTTGGTCCCATGATTTCTCCTCTGCAAAGTGGAACTAATAACACCTTTCCTACCTATTTCAAGAGCTGTTTTACAGGCAAAAGGAAAAAGAGCATATTTGTGAGAAAACCTTAAGGCCCTAGAGTTTTAAAGTTACTCTTTTTACATCACGAGCCAATGATTCATGACATTCTGTGATTTTGCCTCACAAAGTGAAACATTTTCAGAATTGAAGTCGCCCTCCCAGGTCACCACATCTGCCATGCACCTATAGTGCACAGCCACTGTCCACAGAGTGGTTGGTTACTTAAGCGTGACGCTGAGTACTCCTTGGCATTTCCTGCTTCCTGCTGTGGCCATCCTCTTCCCAGGCACATATAATCATATTCTGAGTTCTTCCTTTTCTTGAGTCAAATCAACAAGATTTTATCATCACACAAACTAGTAGGCAGATCACAGTGTTTATTAAAAGAGGTCACTTCAACTTCCGGTACTCATTCATCTTATCTGGGAAATGAGAACAAAATGATACACAAGGCTTTGAGAAACATTATAGAATTATTGAAGTAGAAGAGCTTTATTATTTGAAAAGATGATGTATTGCTCATTTTAAAAGCATTAAAGGATGCAAACCCCATCACCTCCCTACCTCACACCTTTGATTAGCATTTAGTCAACATCATTCGCAGCATCTCTGTGTATACAAGTGAGTAAAAGTAGTATCATATTTATACTTTGTATTTCCGCAAAAGGAGGCCTATATCTATTTCTAAGTTAGAGTACTATTTTTTAGTTATTTCCAATGTAATGGAAGAACTAGAAATTGAATTTAAACTGAAGAAATTAATTTCAAATTAGTGTCTTTTCACCATAGTGATTATACTAAGAGCTCAGAAGAGAAAAAAAAAAAAACAAAACAAAACCTGTGAGCTCTGGGAATTTTCTTTTTTTAAATGGCTGAATTTGCTGGGTGTGATGGTGCACATCTATAATCCCAGTATTCGGGAGGCTGAGATAGGAGGATTGCAGGTTTGCCACCAGCCTCAGCAATTTAGCCAGGCCCTCAGCAACTTAACTTAGACCCTGTTTCAAAATAAAAAATAAAATAGGGTTGTGAGTATAGCTTGGAGGTAGAATGACCCTTGGTTCAATCTCTGGTAAAACACACACACACACACTAATTTTTTTTTTTTGCGGTACCAGGGATTGAACCCAGGGGTGTTTGACCTCCGCGCTACACCCCCGGCCCTATTTTTTATACTTTATTTTGAAACCGGGTCTCACAAAATTGCGGAGGGCCTCACTAAGTAGAGAGAGAGAGAGAAAGAGAGAGAGAGAGACAGGGAGAGAGAGAGAGAAAGAGCTGAGGCTGGCCGCAAACCCGGATCCTCCGGTCTCCACCTCCCAAAGTACTGGGATTATAAGCGTGCGCCACCACGCCCAGCCACACACACTAAATTTAACTTGAAACTTTTTTTTTCACTTTTGCTATGAAAGATAGAAAAATTAATGGCATTTCCAATTCCTTTTTTATCCTTTTGTTATTTAAAATTAAGGTACTAACATTTATTTTCTGATTCTTAATGGTTATCAAAGCTATTTACCATTAGCATGTCCCTCAGAAGTGTGGAAATAAAGCTTCCCTTCTGTCTGGCACTTGGTGTTCCTGTGGAGGCTGAAGCAAACTGACCTTTCCACTCGTTCACAATGTCCATGGACTATTTTTATTAACCTGGAAACTCAGTAACTTCATCGATTATGTCTTGGTTTTTATCATTCTGTATCACTTTTTTCTTGGCTCTTACCCATAAACTCTGCAAAGTGGAGTCAGTTTTTATATTAGAACATTTAAAATTATATTTAAAGTGTTTTTTGGTTTCATTCTCCTCCTTAGTACCTGTGGAAATATGTATAATGTTTCTCCTTGATTTTCCCTATCTGTGGTCTTCATCTTTAACTTTATTTCACTTAATGTATTTTTCCACTGAACATTTTTTTCTTACTATGTTTTCACTCAAATTCTTTTATTATTTTTTGTTCCCAAAGTGGCTTTTCATCGGTATAGTATTTCATAGTTTTGCCAGCTTATTTTCATCTCTTCTAGTTGCCTTCTATTTTATTGTTTGAACCCTTGTACTTTTTTTTTCTATGAAGAAAGGTCCTTTGTCTTTTCTTTTTAAAGTCTATGAAGGGTTATTTGTCTAGGTTCTTAATCTGTATGCTTGGGTAATTCCTTGTGTGCTGTTTGTTCTTCACTGGCCTTGGCGTACATTTCTCTTGCTTTTGATATTTGCTGTGTTTACAGACAATTCCCCTATGGCTTCTGATTATTTCCTATCTTTACATGGAGCCAGGATTTGCCAAAGTACAGTGTGAGGGCAGGTACTGGTGGTTGGGGTATGAGCTATATGTGTCCATTTCTTTTGTTTAAGTTCATTCCAAATGCTATCTAAATAAAGATGTCATTTCTAAAGTCTTCCCTCTGTTTCCTTTGTGAGACAGAATCTCATAAGACAAAGGCTCCTGGCTTCCTTCCTTTGGACTTCTGGTAGACCCCTTGACGAGGGTGGCAGGCTCTCTGAGTGCCATGCCTGTGTATTTACTCTTTAGCTCCACTTTCTCTGCTTTCTGAAATATTGATCTGTTTTCACTTGATCATATCAGGTGTCTGTTTTAACCAGAGGGTCATGAGATTGGCCTTTTGGAGCTGCGATCTGTACTTTCAGGAAATTCTATGTTTTGTGCAAGGTTTGAGGAGGGTGGGCAGTAGCTCCCAGGGTCATAATGGATTTCACAGAATTTGACAGCTATACCTTGGCAATTTAAGTTTGTGACTTTTTTTTAACTTTCACTAAAAATGGAGTGTTTCCTTTTTTTTCTGAATTTGCTTTATAAGTTTTCAGTTTGGTTTAAGGGAGGGAGGGTATAAATGCCTTTACAGTGCCACCTTTTGTGTGTGGGGGGGGCTGGGAATTAAACTCAGAGAGGCCTTATACCTCTGAGCTACTTTTATTTTTACTTTTGAAACAGGGTCTTACTAAGTTACCGCGCGCTGGCCTGGAATCTGCGATCTTCCTGTCTCAGCCTCTCAAGTACTGGGATTACAGGTATGTGCCACCATGCCTGACTCATTGCCTTCTCTAATAAGCGTTCTTTTAAATTCACTTAAAGGATACATGGAGAGTATTGACTTGCTGTAGTGATTAAAAATGTGGCTCTGAGCTTGGACTGCTGGTATCAGTCCTGGTTCTGCCTGTGCTTAACTTTTCATCTATATCTCAGTTGTCACGTCTGTGCTAATGGGTATGACAGTCACAATGATAGTGCCTGTGCCTTAAAATTATTGTGAAGGAGCTAGGCATGTTGGTACACATCTATAATCCCAGTACTTCGGAGGCTGAGTCAGGAGGATCGCAGGTTTGAAGTCAGTCTCACCACCTTTAGTGAGACTCTCAGTAACCTAGTGAGACCCTATTTCAAAGTTAAAAAAAAAACGGAAAATAGGGCCGGGTTCAGAGGTTGAATGCTTCTGAATTCAATCCCCAGTACTCCCCCGCACACACACCTTGTTGTGAAGGTTCACTGAGAGAGAAAGTGCTTGCCTTGCATGCATCTCCCAGCTACTCAGGAGGCCGAGGCAGAAATGTCGCTTGAGCATAGGAAATGGAGATCACTTTGAGCAACATAGAGAGACCTTCTGTACAAAATGAATGAATGAATGAAAGAAAAGAAAGAAATGGTCCTAAAGCATATGTATGTATTGCCTGGTAGTTAGTAGTACTCATTGAAATAGCCATTTTTATAATTATCTTAAGTCATGTTAGCTGTGTTTAGAGTGTGGTCAATTTGGCTTTAGGGATATTGGCTCCCCAAGTCAGAATTTGTATATTTTCTTCCTGTTTACTAAAAGATATCCTGGGATAGGGGGTACCAGCTATCCTACTTATATGTCAGCTTCTGATTCCAGTCTGACTGATGACCTCAATGTTGTTACGTTCTTTGTTGATAAGTAGTAGATACACCTGGATTTCTCTTGGAGGAAATAAAATACTTGAAGACACTGGATATGCTATAATAGTTGGGACATGTTGATTGTGGTTCATTCACAGAATGTTGACAACTCCTATCCTGTGTTAGATTAAATTCAGCAACCATACAGTTAACATTTATTATTTGTAGCTACAAAGTGAGTTACAAAGATGGATTATATTTAGACCTTGCTCTCAAGACTGGCAAATAAGTCACTATAACATATTATTCAGAGTCTTAGGAGTTGGGGTATGGGTTATGGAAGGCTTTGCAGATGGACCTGCCATTTGAGCTAGGTTTTAAATAGCAATATGATGTTGAAGAAGTGAGAGCAACCGAGAAAGATTATGTTAAAAAAGTTACTAAATACAAAAGTTTATTTTCTTTACCTTGGGCACAAAAGTGCCTTACAAAGTTACCTCTTGGAGGTAAGGATGAATGTGCTATCCAGTGATGGGATTAAATAATTCAGCCAGAATTTGTTGAGGCTTATTGTGTGTCCAAATGACTCTTTCCCTCTTCTCCTTGTCCTGTCCCTCAGTCTCGCCCTTCCTGGCCCATATATTTTTGTTTCCTTGCTGTTTGATTATAGTGGTTCTATAGCTAAACTTTGTCGTCCTACATAGAGTACTTTACCAGTGTAGTCTATATATTTTACCACAACATTTCAAGAGGGATCATAAAAATGGTGTGGACATCTTTTAAATATAACCATTTTCATTAAGGAGTTTTGATTTAACGAGAACATTACAGTAGAGCAACATAGTAAGTGATTATTCAAAACATTTACTGAAGTATATCTGTCTGGTTAGTTTCATGTGATCAACAATCTAAATTATTTTTAAAAAAAGCTTTCTTTTCCCAAGCTGATGTTAGCAGAGAATTAATTTCTTACTGTTCTCTAAAGAGAAGTTTAATAAAAACATGAGTAATTATTGAATCAACAATGAGTACAATTCTTTATCTTATACATAATTCAGTCCTTCAGTATACCTTACAGCCTAATGGAAGTCAGCCTTACAAACATTCCATTTAAGAGTTATTTGCTTATTAATCTTCAACATGCTATCTCACCTGTATGTAGCTTTAGAGCAAGAGAGTTCATGTGAAAGTGAATTTACTTTTATGAAAGGTTTATAAATTTATTTTCTATAGCTATTGTAACAAATTGCCACAAATAGTGGTTTTTTTTTTTTTTTTTTGCAGTACCGGGGATTGAACCCAGGGGCATTCTACCTCTGTGCTACACCCCTGGCCCTATTTTTTCATACTTTATTTTGAAACCGGGTCTCACGAAGTTGAGAGAGAGAGAGAGAGAGAAAGACAGGGAGAGAGAGAGAGGGAGAGAGAGAGAGAGATAGCGAGAGCGTTGAGGCTGGCCGCGAACCCAGATCCTCCGGTCTCCGCCTCCCAAAGTACTGGGATTATAAGCGTGCACCACCACACCCAGCCAAATAGTGGTTTTAAAAGAACACAAGTTTATTATCTTAGGGGTGTGGCAGTCAGAAGTCCAAAATGGTCCCTTGGGCTTGAACCTGCGATCCTCCTATCTCAGTCTCCTAAATACTGGAAATACAGATGTGTGCCACCATGCCCAGCAACTACTGTGAGGCTCACTTTAAGATACTATGCTAGCAGGGATCAGTTCCTTTCTGGAAACTCTAGGGCAGAACCCTGTTCTTTACCCTTTCCAGTTCCTCAGGCTGCCCACAGTCCTTGCTTCTCTTCCTCCATCTTCAAAGCCAGCAGCCTTGGCTGAGTCTTCATCACACTGTCCTCTGTGTGGTTCTGTTCTGTCTCTCTCTTCCATAGGGAAGGACCATTGTGATTACACTGGGCTCGTCTGGGCAATCCAGGATAATCTCCTTATTTTGAGGTCAGATAATTAGCAACCTATTTCCATCAGCAATTTTCATTCCCCTTTGCCAAGTAACTTGACAAAGAGGTTTCAGGGATGAAGACAAGGCCATCTTCAGGGGGCCATTATTCTGCCAATCACACATTATGAAGAACATTGGTGGCTGAGCTCGCAGGTGCATGGTAGAGTTGCCACATATGTGGTTGGAAGCTTCGAAGGAATTTTAATTTTACTGTTTCCAGTAATATTCACAAATTTATAGTGATTCATGTCAACACCAAAATATGATTATCTCTCATGAGATTCTGGAGAAGGAAAAAAATCCATTCAAATAATTTTGACTCTGTTAGCTAAATTAAACAAGTGCTAATGTTCAGATTTCACATTATTTTTTTTTTCTTTTTTGCGGTACCGGGGATTGAACCTAGGGGCGATCTACGTCTGCGCTATACCCCTGGCCCTATTTTTTATACTTTATTTTGAAACCGGGTCTCACGAAGTTGCGGAGGCCTCACTAAGTAGAGAGAGAGAGAGAGAGAGAGAGAGAAAGAGAGAGAGAGAGAGAACTGAGGCTAGCCGCAAACCTGGATGCTCCGGTCTCCGCCTCCCAAAGTACTGGGATTACAAGCGGGCGCCACTATGCCCAGCAAGATTTTACATTATTAAAAAATCTAAGCCAGGCGTGATGACACATGCCTGTAATCTCAGTACTTGGGAGGCTGAGACAGGAGGATCATGGATTTGTGGCCAGCCTCGGCAATTTAGCCCTTTGCAATTTAGTGAGAACTTGTTTCAAAATTAAAAAAATAAAATAGGGCTGGGGATTAGCTCAGAGGTAGAATGCCCCTGGGTTCAATCCCCAGTACCACCACCAAAAAAAAAAAAAAAAAACTAACATTGTTGAGTGTGGTGGTGCATGCCTATAATCCTAGCTACTCAGGAAGCTGAGGAAGGAGGATTGCAAGTTTGAGGCCAACCTGGACAATTTAGCAAGACTCTGTCTCAAAAACATAAAAAGGGCCAGGGATGTAGTTAAGTGGTAGAATGCCCCTGGATTCAAATCCTCCAATACAACACACACAAGGGAAATCTAGTATGTATTCTTTTTTGTTTTATATGAAATTTAAAGGCATATGGGGTTGAATATTCTAAACTATTAATCTCCCAATAGTAGATTATTTATCACAGTTTCACATGGTGTAGCTATGTTACCCTGTGCCTTCAAAGCCAGATGCACTATTTTTAGAATTCATCAGACATTTGGCTTGTCAAAGTTCTGTATTTCTGTATGTTGGGATTTGTAGCATATATATGATGAAACTAAAATTCTATATTTGGAAAACATGACTGACTGTCTTGTTAAAAGTTCCTGTGTTGGTACGATGGGTCCACTCACCCACTCACCTACAGAGCTTGCCACAGTTAATTGGGAGCCACAAGTAAAGTCCGATTAACATCTGGGCTGCATCTGTCCATTGGAAAAGAGAGCAGGGTGGAGACTGGGGCCTAGATCAGATCAGCGAGATTTTAGATTTTAAAGAATGTTTTTGTTTTTCTAGAAGGGATTAAAAGAAATTGTTTTCTAAACCAGGAAATATTCTGTATAGCTTTTTCACTTAATCTATCCCTACACAGCAGAGAATAAGTATGTCTAATGGGGCACAGTATGTGACAGGGAACTTTGGCCATATTCAGAGCTTTACATCACTGACTAACTCATTTATTCCAAGTGCTAGAAGCTGGGATTCAGGGGAAACACTTAAGGCCACGGGATGAAGAGAAGCCGAAAGATGGAGAGCAAACTTTTCAAAAGTTGTTGTGCCAGGATTATAATAATAGGGCAGTGGTTGCAAGGGTAGAGTGCGGAGTGTGGTGCCTGAGCCTTGCTGGAAGCCTCTCCCAGTGCTGGCCACAGCAGTCACCACTGGTGGGCAGCGCTTCACCTTCTGTGGTGAGCCAGTCCCATTCCCCTTGCCAGTTCTGTGCATCCACAGTGATGGATGGAGATCCAGGGGCTGTTCAGTGGCCTTTTCTAATGGATACGGTTGGAATCTAGGAACCTCATGATTGCTACCAATCAAGCCATCCTGGGTTTAGTAGCTTAAAAACAATGCTTAGTTTGCTCTTGAAACTATTGCTTGGACAGAGCTTAATGGAGATAGCTTCTCATGCTTCTGAGGTGGCTCCAAGGCTCACGACTAGAATAATCTGAGGACTCATCAACAGTGTTTGCAAGTTGATGCTATTGATCAGCCGTGACCTCCTGGGTCTGTTGCCTGGAGCATTTTCATGTGACCTGAATTTTGTTTGCAACCAAGCAGCTGCACTCCAAGGGCAGCTGGGTGAGGAGAACACTAGATGGAAGCTGTATCACCTTTGGAAGTCACACCGCATCGTTTTCCCCCAGATTCTATTCGTTGTGGTGGTTGCAATGACCTGCCCCTTAGTTTGAAGGGGAAAGGATGTAGACTCCACTGTTGGAGTGAGACTGGCAATGTTTTAGGAGAGCACATGTGACCGCAAGTATTGTAGTAAAGATTTCTGGAAAAGATAGTTAGCCACAGACCATCTTCAAATTGGGGGGATCCTTAAGGTTGTTTTTCTGGAACTAGTTCTGGTACCAAATTCATTGTCAAGGTTTGATGAGAAAAATAGAACCATGGGAAATGAATGGAATTTATTACTTGGATTCATATGTATGGCTGTCACTTATATATATATATATATATTTGGGGCCAGCATGAACTCTGCAGGGCAGGCTAGTGTGAGGAGTGATGAGTGTGGAGTGCAGGTAGCCAGGCCGACTAGACGCTGAGTATGTGCTGTAGGCCATACATATTTCCTCTAGCTTCAGTGATGCTGGGGGACCACAGGAGCAGCTCACTTCCTTCACAGAGCAAAGCCATCATCGCCTAAGAATTGGATAGGCTGAAGAAGGAGATCCCGTAGGTGTGGAAGAATTGACCTTCTCCCTGCCCTAGCTAGTGGCCAACATGCGTGATCTACACCCAGGCCCAGAGCCCGGCACTGCCCTTCCGAGTGTGAAATGCATATGACGGCTGCCTTGCTTCTGCCTTCTGAATCCACCAGAATGTCTAACACCCTGGAGCTATGGAATTATGCAGGGAAGAGGATTCTGTGGACCTTGGATCGAGCTTTGGCAGGTTGAGAATGTTCAGCTCTTCCTCTAAGTCCCCTGTTGTCTCTTCCCCACCCTTCTTCCCCATCCAAGGATTATAGATCACTCCTAGTTTGATTCCTGCCCTCTTTCCTTCATCTTTCCATTTTTACCTGAAGACCTAAAGCCCTGGCCCTGGGCCCCAGTGGTGGAGAGGACACTGCTGCCATACGTGGACATGCTCACGTGAAGGTTGTCTGCCTGGGAACACCATCTGCCTGCAGTCACTGTATACCAGCTTGACTCATCTCTTGAGAGACCATAAGATTATCATGGCTTCTTCTTTTCTCCAAATATGATAATTGACTCAATTATTGCTGTCCGTGGTGGTAGAAGCCACTTTGTTTCCTGAATTTTGTATCTGACTGTCCAGCTTATAATGCCATAGATGAGTTGGGCTCAGGCCAGGGCCACATGGACACAGGAAGCTGTGATTTAGAGCATTAGAAAGACAGAACATAGACGGGTGTGGTGGTGCACGCTTGTAATCCCAGTACTTGGGAGGCTGAGACAGGAGGATCGCAGGTTCAAGGATATCCTCAGCAAGTAGTGAGACCCTCATCAACCTAGCAAGACCCTGTTTCCAAGTAAAATAAAATAGGGCTGGGGGTATAGATCAGAGGTAGAATGCCCCTGGGCTCAATCCCTAGTACCACACACAAAAATAGAACATGAGAAACAGGCCAATTGTGATTTCATACATGGTGGAAGTATATGAGTCATCTGGACATTACAAACTTTTCCAAGTAGTAAAGTTTAAAGCAAAATTATGAGCAACAACAACATTAACAGTTTGTAGTGAAGAGTCAGGGCCAGCAGTAGGTTTGAGGCAAGGTTGATGGGAAGTGACTGGGAAGACACAGAGGCTGGGGAGGTGTGTGGAAATCAGACTGAGGCTCTTGGACCAGGCGGCACTAACCCTGGAGGGAAAGAGCAAAGGTAAAGGCATCCCCCTGAGTGGAGGTGCTGGCATGGAGCAGGAGTCACAGGGAGCCTCTTTGCAGCAACACTGGAACAGCACGTGGCTTTCCCTCTCACATGGCCACTCTTACATCTTGGTGAGGTTTCCGGGGGATCTGGGTTGAAGAGTCCAACCACAGTGATACAGGACTAGGAAATCTTGTATCACTGAACTAACAAAGAGAGAGGGAGCCTTGGTGAGGTGAGCGACTGTAGACAGCAAGAGGGTGCTGTCCTTGTTTTGGATTCAGGAAACAAAAAAGAAAGGCATTTGAAAGCAACCTGCCTTAAACCCTGGAACTCCATCACTAACCGCAGAAAGGACTTGACTTGTTTGTGATTTAGAGTCAATTCGAAAGTTGCATTCTGATCAGAAGGGGAGTAAAAACAAAGAAGTTGCTGAAATGAAAGATCAGCCCACTAGTAGAAATACCACTTAATATTTACATATTTATTCTTTTGTGTGTGTGTGTGTGTGTGTGTGTGTGTGTGTGTGTTTGTGAAGAAAGGTG